>JAOBRD020245174.1:10824-24427 GCA_027575215.2 Hydrozoanthus sils
ATTTCTTTAACACTATTTGCTGTAATTTAGATTTTGAACTCTCTATTCAACCTCCCTCTGCAAAAGTTCTACAAATTTAACGAAGTTTAACACCTTTTCAAGTTTAGTTCTTGTTTTTAACCATGCTTAACTGAATGTATTCAAGAACACCTTCAGTACATAAGATTTGCTTTTGTTTTTCAATTTTGAAAAAGGCAGGAAAAACCTCCAGAAAAAATTGTTCGTTTTTCTTACATAACCTTGGTTTTACTCCAAAAACTCCAACAAAATACCAATAAATTGAAAAAATAAAAACAACACTAAAGTTGACCCCTCGAAAACATGATAAGGAATCCTGTAATACCCATACAGTGAGTTCCCCCCTAGGGTATAATTGCATGATATGTTTTAATCTTAACCTTCCTCATACTCAGTGCCCAAGGCTTGTCAACTTGTCTTCAGGTAAAATATTTAAACTGGGACAAGTTAGTGAATCACAACAAAGGCCCAGGCTACATTTTCCATTCCTGCCCATAGTATATTCAGTACTGTGCATTAAAGCATTTTTGAACATTGCAAAGACCCTTGGATTCATTAACTACAGTACTAATTAACAAGAAATAGCAAAAACTTATGTGTAATTCTCAGAGGGTGGGGGTGTACTTTGGGATAAAAAGGGATAGGGGTGCTTGACGGAAATGTGAAATGCCAAGTTGCTTTCTAAGAGAATTTGGACAAGCTGGAACTACTAACTTTTTCAAAACCTTGGATAACATTTGCCTTATGAGCCAAGATACAGCTCATTTGACTTTTAATTTGAAGCCAAGCAATGAGAAATAACCCAAATTTTTTTTTGAGAAAATGTAAGTTAAACTTTACTTTAGCTTATAGTGATGGAAAATAGACAGTTCTATGAAAGCCATGTTTTGTTTTGAAAATATTGCTTATTCTTGCAGTACACTAGAACCCAGGTAATTTGAATAAACCCTGCTTGGTTGAATAAAATTGAATCTCACTAGGATTTGATATCAGATACAAAATAAGTTAACTCAACCTCAGTTAATTTGAACCCCCGCTAGTTCGAACTGATCCGAGTTCAAGTTAACAGGGTTATACTATATGAGTATATTTTTGCTTTTGTGACTCCAAACCATTTCCACTACCACATTTACAAACAAAATGGAAGAAAAACCAAACCTCAAACAGAAAATTGAGGGCCTCTTCTTCACTGTGGGCCAAATGCACAGACAGACCCTTTACTTTGCTAAACCCACCATCATCATCTGTAACGGTCAGTAAACTGGGATTGACTGGAAATACTCCAGGCAAGGTTGACAACAGGTCGTACATAGTCTCATTGTAAATTTCTAGATACGATACCCTCACTGACACAGCCAATTCAGACCTTTCGTTTATTTCTCCAAACACTTGTTGAATGGCTCGAGGAATAATACCACGATGCTGAAAGTTTTCTGTCGAACCAGTCATTGTAAATGTTTTGCCAGCACCGGTTTGGCCATAAGCCAATATGGTACCACTATAACCATTCAGTGTTTTGGTCACCATATCTCTTGCACACTCTACGTATACATCATCCTGACTCGCATTGTGTAAAACTCGATCCAAGCAAAAGCTCCAGTCTAGTATTTGATTGTTTATGTATCCCCGGCGAGTGTCTTTTTCACAGTGAATATTTACAGATCTTCCGTCAGGAAGAAGCTCGATCATATCTTGGGCAAATTTCGCTGTCGGACGAATCCGAGCGAACACTTTAACTCTTCCATTACCGTCCATTGCTTATTTCTGAAATGTGAAACAATTTTGTTATCTTACGACTCCTAACACTTCACCCTAAAACGATGAAATGAAAACTTGAACAGCCTAGCTCAGACACGTGTAGCAATGTAGTGGCGATCACATCTTTATAAATCAGATCAGATAAAACCACAAACGACTGAAATACTTACTGTATTGTTCTCTCTCTGGTCGAAACGACTTCTTTGAGATCGTATGGAAAAAATAACCGCCAAAAAATTGTTTAAATCAACAACAAGAAGCGCTATTCGAGGATTTATAGCTTGAACGTCTGTTGTGGCTCTCTGTTGCTAAGATAATCAATAGACGTTGCTAATCATATTCTACGCATGTACTAATTAGGCTTGAGCGCTGACCGAAAGTATTGCTGTAGGCATAAAGTCCGTTCCAAAATGGCGGACGGAGGGAAAGAAATAGATCCGAATGAAGGACTTGGGTTAATGCAAAAATGTAGCAAGGGACAAGCAGAAAAGGTACGCAACATATTCTTTAAAGACTACTTAGTTTGCAGTGGCGATTAAGCAGTTTTGATCTGAGAACCACCTGACTTTGCATGTCACCTTGACAGCTTTGCCAGACTGAATTGTTTTGATCCAACGTGAAAGTCTTCCATTCGGATACCAAAAGTGCAGTTACCATAACGATTCTCGTGATTTCTTGTTTGTTGAAATTTGAAGACCTTACAGTTCTGTAGAGTTTCGACGAGTCAGATTCTTGTATAAATAACACCTTTTCAAATGTGTTTAAACTATTATAATTAGGTTACGAAAATTAAGATAATTTGATACTGCAGCTTTTATCTCAAGCCTTAGGCAGTCAAACTTCCGTCAAACTTCCATGATTTTAATTTTCTAGTACTTGCATATGGTAGAGACAACGTGTTTTACCCTCTTGGGCTCAGTTCCTGGCTTATTAAATGCAATAATGAATTAATTGAAATTTGAATTCATTAGTGGCAAAATTATTTTATTCCACATTTGTGTTTACAGGTGCTTTCCTATGTTGTGGGGCAGAAGGGATCTCATCTCATCAGGTGTTCTGTGTCTTAAAAGTAATTTTTTTAAAATTATTGAACTGTTTTGTAAGTTTATTCTTTGCCCAAATTTGTTTTCGTCAGATCATGCATGAGGTCTTGGAAAACATGTGTAGAGGCAATCCTCCAAGATTTCAGCATTACAGTCGAATATGGAATGTTGAAGAGTGGAAAACTGTTACTAAAGCTTTGAATGGTGCTATTAAGAAGTTTGTTGGCAGAGACATGGAGAAACAACAAGTATGTTTGAATTTCATTCAATGATAAATAACACGCACTGTAGAGCTAGAGCTCTTGCGGTTTATTAATAGGCTCATATTCTGGTTAGTGTTGGTTTGTAAAGCATATAATTTGGTTCTGTGGATCTTACATTAAACTAAAGTATTTTAGTGTGTCAAAACAGTTATGTACTCACTCAGTACAGCAAGTTCTGAAGTCACATGTTCACACCCCAAATCTAGAGGCAGGTCAAGGTTAGATCAGTCACAAACAGTGATGGTACAGCCCTTCATGATTTAACAACAACATCAACAACTTATAACAAATTTAATTATTCCCCCATACAAACAAGCACATTTTAGATTTCAGTATAAAGATTACAATACATCACATAGAAGAATTAGCTATGATGATATAATAATAATAATAATAATAATAATAATAATAATAATAATAATAATAATAATAATAATAATAATAGCTAGGTCTTTTATAGAGAATATGCATACTGGGATTGGCACATATTCTGGGAAGAGTACTGGGGATGCAGGGTTAAGGGAACAGTCAGCAATCTTTGCATCCAATGCCACGGGAGGTGGCTCATTGCAGAAAAGAAACATCTCCAGCTTGAAATGCTGTGTGGAAAGACTATAATAAAAAAAAATAAAAAATAATAATAATAATAATAATAATAATAATGTTGTGTAATGATTTATAGGAGAGGGTGCTGGTTGTCTGAAATAAGTAAAGTGCTAAACTGGTTAGACAACCAGGCAAACTATTGAAAAATTCTGAATTAGTAATCATCTGTTGACAGACAGTGGTGTACAGTAGAATAAAAAGAAAAATACTGCAATTGATAAATATACAAAAAAAAACAACAAATAAAGATTTATAAAAATATGATTATTCCAGAGTCAAGTAGGCACCCAAACAATAATTTGAATTTGAAAATGGTGGAGTTCATCTAACAAATGAACTGCCTCTTGCTGCTCTTGACCACTAATTTATGTGGGATTATCAGAGAGGGAATTTTATTAAAGAAGTGAGATTTACAGAGGTGAATCTTATTGATTAGAGAGTAGGGGTTTTAAAACCTGGATCAAGTATTGAAAAAGCCAATTTTTGTTTTTACTGAATGGTATTAGTATTAAAACAGTGACAAGAAAACAGACTTTGCTTGTACAAAAATTGGCCAAAAAGGGCAATTTGCAACAACAATAATTATGTTGTGAAATTGATCTTTAGACAATTTTCATGATCATGGTTATTTATGAGAATTTTCCAAAGTAAACAAGAACTTCCATTAATGAACTAGGGCTGTGGTGGATGAAAAACCTCTAAAACTTCGGGTCACTGTGGTCTGTGTGATCTATGATTCCAGGGTTCACAATAGCTGCCAGCTGCCGGCAAATTTGTAATCCTTCAGGCAAATTTTATTTTCAATTTCCATTTAAGATGAAGTGATTCTATAAAGGGGGAATCAGTGAACAGATTCAAGGCTTGATATTATTGACGGCAGTGCAGCAATTTGCCGTGATGCCCTTCGCTTTTGCCCCGATGCCCAACAAAAATTTCAAATTTCACGGCAAAATTTTGCCTGCCCTTTTTACCTTACTGCCACAGTGCCCTTTCTGTCAAATCGATGTAAATGTTTTCTCAACTTAAACTGAGGAACTGTGCGAGAAAATTGCAAAATTTTGCAGCAAAGACACAAATTGAATTTGTTGCCATTGCCATTTTGAATTTCGATGTTTGGAGGCCTGGTTGCTGTCACTCAATACTTCATATATGGCACCCCAAAGTGTTTGCACACTATACTTCCAGTCTTGCTTCACAATGTCACGGCAGTATTAATCTGATTTGTACAATTGTAAAGGTTGATAATGCGATACAGTAAATAAATGAAACCTCGATATTTAACCCTAAATTCAAGATTGATATTTTGCCTTGCTGCCCTCAGAAAAAAATAACAATGCCTTAATGCCCCCTGAAAACCTAAAAATTGCCTTGGTGCCCTGCCAGAACAAGATTTTTTGAGGCAGAAATTGCTGTGCTCTCTCAAGCGGCCAGTTCAAGGCCTGCAGATTGCTGCTTGATAAGATAGTCTGATTTCATCACCTCAAAAGGACTGCAATCGAGAGATGAGAAGCATTGAAAATTATATTACAGTGTAAGTATTTCTTTCTACAACAGAGTTTTCACTGTCATTTGGAAGTACCGGATGCAGTGGTTTAGCTGGCGGGCGGCACAATTTCTTGGGGGGCGGAGGGTATACTCCCTCAGGAAATTTTTAAACTTGGACTGTCTAAAATGCAGTATTCTGCATTTCCTGGGCCTGCATTGATTTATCAGGAAGATCTCTATAAAAGCTAAAAAATGCTCATAAAATTGAAATACTTGACTAATTTTTGAAATTTAAATGAGTATATATCAGTTTGCATTTGGTTATTTTTAGTTGATTCCTAAACGGACTCCAAATAGTGTGTCCTTATGAATCTCATATCTTTAAAGAGCTGCTCTCTAGAGGTTGTCATTCATTTGATCCAAAGGCTGAGTCGGCTTTCTCTATTGAAGTCATCATAGTTGATCAACAGTTTCCACACTTAAAAAATAATTATTTTTTCTGCGAACTACCAGACATTAGATGCCAGACAACTGGTCGTTGCATCCGGCGTCCAGCATTAAACGAAACCCCTGCTACAATGCTATGTACAATCTGTTCATACCAAAAACTATCAGTCAAGAATATGGTGTACATTGAACAGTCTACAAAACAAGGCATGTTTTCTGATTGTTATTTTGAACCCAGAATTATTTTATCTAAAAAATGTTTTAGGCATACAAATCCAAATGGTATTGTACAATTTAGTTTTACAAATTACAGTTTTGTTTCCAACAGTTTTCAGGGTTAAATTTGCCTTTTTTATTAATGTTTTCCCCATGTTTTATTAAAAGGTGTCTGCCCAGCTGGAACAACTCTCGCTGCCAGGTGAAGTGCTACAAGTAATGCTGGACTGCTTGTGGGCTCGACGGGAAGAAATTAGACACCAACTGGTCACCAGAACAGCAGAAATAACGAACTCTTATCTGAAAGATTTTGACTGGAAATTAAAGGTAAGGCTGCGCAGTGGCTGAGCGGATAGTCTCTTCAACCTGTAACTCTGAGCCCAGTTCAGACCGCTGTGAACATTTTGCCCTTTAGCAAGACAATTTGTTCCAGTCAACTCAGCTGTGTAAATGAGTACCAGCTTCTGCTGTGGACTAAGCTCGACCAAAACAAAAACAGAAACTAATAGATTAGAGTGTTTTCTTCATTATATTCATTGAAAGTTTTAAGCAATGCATATAATTATGTTTTCAAGGCCATTCAGTAAAATGAAAGTTGTAAAAGTTGATAAGACATTTATAGCTTTAATGTGTTTGAAAAAATAATGTTGAGTAGTTAGTTGCAGGGTTTGAAATCAATTTTTATTCAAGTGGCCAGCTGATATCCAGTTGCAGTTTGGTAGTTAGGCTTGATTTCTGCCGTGTCATGGGTCCGGTCTTCTATCCTCCCCGAACAGCGGCTGGTAATAATCCTATTTGGTAGTCTGAGCTCAAGTTTTAGTAGCAATTTATATTTTCAACATGTAACTTGAACTTTATTTGCATCATTCAGTAGCTGTGTATGCAAGAATGTTAAATTGTACTGTTTATAGATTTGTTAACTCAAGAAAACAGATATCCTCATTCATTCATCAGATTGTTTATATATCATTTTGGTAGCATTGGCTAACTATAGATGGCAAGTTTGAGCCCTTAGTAGTTAGGGATCTTTTGGTAATTTAAAATTGTTTGATGTTATTAACGAACTCAATCCAAGTTGGTTATCAACATTCAACTTTTTCTTACCTAATACCTACAAAATAAGAAGTTTGATTATGAGAAAATGAGAATTGATCAAACAAAGCAATTTACTGGTGATAAGAAGTAAATCTAGCTTTCTCAGTCTTGTTCATTAGAAAGTATCTGCAGACTCTAGTTAGAGGAATTTTTTAATGCAACTGGGATTTAAAGGGATAAGAGCTTTCTGAACCATGTTTTAAATTTTCAGCTTATTATGGCAAGCGACAAACTTGCAACAATCAAAGAGCCAGTTGTGTCTGTTGACTTTGACATTCAAGGAGGACAGGGAGACAAACATGTTAATATTGAATTCACCCGAGATGAGCTCAAGGAGTTTATTGCATCCCTTGAAGCAGCAAACAAAGTTTGTATAATTTAGTATTAAATTTTACTCTTTTACTTACAATTAACAATTAATCCAAGAGTGTGCAATGGATATGAGGTAGTAAAATTAAAAGCCAAAGAGGAGCATAGGACTGAGTTGGCTATAAATTGTCTCATATCCAACTAGCACTAATGGAATAATAATTGTTTAATGTTTGTTAAATTTCTTAATAAGTTTTTCAAACCTACTGTGTATGACAGCTAAAATTTATTCAGAACCATATTTCAGCTTTGCAACACTATACAGTCAGTTTCTATATATTGTCAGTTGGGTATAATTATAAGCTGATAACCTGGGGGGGGATACTTTGGGGTCAAAAGGGTAGGGATTACCATCGGAAAAGTTCTCAAAATACCCTAAAAAATACCAAGGCATAGAAACTTCCACCCTAAAAAATACCTTTCAGTTTGAAAATTACCCCCAAAAAATACCAATTGAAAGCTGAAAGATTTCCCTGGGTAGCTAGCAAGTTGGTGCTAAGACCCCTCATATTGTGCTGAGTGTGATATGCAGTAAATAAAGGTGTGCAAGCGTTCACCCGAGGACTATGTCTTAACTTCTTATCAGTACACATGTTTGCTAAAACATGGGACTGCAAGCAGTCCAATAGCCCAATAGCTTTAGGGTTTTTCAACCCTAAAAAATATGAGGCTCATGGTTTAACACAGCATTTTCTGGACTCACAATAAAATATGACCCCCCCCCCCCCCGAGCTGATAACCAAGATTGAGTGAACCAATCAGAATGCGAGAAACACAATATTCAAGGTTGAAAATCTGCTAATCTATATTATTTTGTTTTATATCTAAACTACATAGTTTATACTTTTTTTTATTTTGATAAGGGAAGCTTTGAACAATTGACCAGTTGTTGATCCATGAAAATCAATTGTGAAAAGCTGGGGATGTGGAAAGATCCATTTCAATTTTCTTAGATTTTGGGTTGGCTTGAAATATATGATTAGCATAGTTTTGTATGTCAGTATCAAATGAGCTAAAAAAGGTTGTTAATAGCAGGGGGGAAGGGGGTACAGGATCCGCTGATCTGCACAATTTCAGTGCCAAATCCGTCGAGCCTGCCATTGATAGATCTGCACCCCAGCTAGAATTATGCTTTGAATCCATAATGCTCACAAGTTTTTTGCCAAAATACAAATCAATCAGATTTATTGGATCTGAAGATCTGCTGAAATTATTGTTGAAATCCACAATCTGAACAAAATTTTTGGCCAAATCTGTCGATCCGCAGACCCTTTCACCCCCCCCCCCCCCCCAATAGCAGTTTGAGCTGTTGTAAGTACCAGTACTTTCTTGACTCAGCTTTTTAAAACCTTGCAGATGAAGGATACATCAGCACCCAAAATGTTCAAACTTCATACAATTTTTGTTAGTGATCACATCCTAAAAAGCAAAAGACAGGGTTTTACCTATTCTGGTGTTGTTAATTTTATGATTGGCAGAAAATTTAAAATTTCTCTTAAACTAGTAAATATGAAAGCTGGTCAGTGGATCAGCAAGTAGGTACAATATAGATACTTTGTGAAAAAAAAATTGTAAAGTTTTTAGATTTTGAACATACCAAGCCCTTGACCACAACAGTTAAAAGTTTCTACCACTATTTTTAATTTCTATTAAATAAATTGTTTCATTGCCTTTGTTACAACACCAATAATTAATTCTCCTGATTTTTGAAGAATTCTCAGTTTTTATATTTATGTTTAAAACAACAATTTTTAAGTAATTAATATCACAAAGTAGCATAAGCTTTTGATGCATTGCTTAGGCAAAAAAGGTCTACCATTTTCCCAGAGGCATAAAATAAATTTTGTATTGACAGTTATGTTTAAAGTGCATTAGACCTTGCTAAATAAGGAATACAAGTGAAATTTTTTTGTCAAAATCTGTTATGGTTCTTGAGATATTAACATTTAAGGTCTTCAACTCATGATGTCAAGAGCGGTTCTGACAAACTTGCATTTTGTTAAAATCTACTGCCAATTCACAAGCTTTGGAAGAATAATTAAAGCTAGCCTTAGACTGATGATCTATCTACCTCAAGATACATCAGCAACCCAACTTTGACCCAAATATATCCAAAGATTATGGATTGGCAGCAGATTTTAATAAATCAAAATTTGTCAGAATCACTTGTGACATCATTGGTTGAAGGCTTTGAATATTAAAATATCAAGAACCACAAAAAACTTTGACAAAATTTTTCACTTCATAGATGTAAATTAAAAAAAACAATGCTATATTCTTTGTTGGTCTGACTGCTCTCACAAATTGGAATGTTGTTCTGCAGGTGGTTCTACAACTCAAGGGCTGATGACAGCAACCAATCTCAGCTGCTAACAGTCACTGAGTGACTTGTTTGTTCAAGAATTAAAGAACTGTCAAAATATTTTTAGGATTACCATTTACTGTAATAGAGATTCCAACACTACAATTTCCCCTCTCCCCTCCATTTCTTCTTTCTCTCTTTGGCAAAGGAAGAAAATTTTTTTTAACCGTGATCCTGTGTCACAGAAATGTGGGTATTTTAATTTGCATCTTCTCATATGTTACTAGCAATTTCACTATTATAGTTGTGTTTTGTGCAGTTCTCAGTTTATGCTGGGTTTAAATTTAGGCCTGCTTTCTCTTGGTCTACCAACAAGTATTACGATAGTCATTTTCATTGTCCCAAAGTGTGAGAATCTCAACTCAAGAAAACAAAGAAGTCTTGTTAGGAGAGAACTTCTTTCACAACTTTTTTTAGAGAATGTCAATTACAAAACTCAAGTCACAGTTAGATGTAACTTTAGTATTAATTTTTGTAGTCTTACCACAATCTTGACATACATAGTTTTTTAATTTAATTTCTGTTGCAAAAAAAATTCTGAACTTAGGTGCAAGTCTTCATGAAATTTTAGAAAAATATTTATTCACCCGAGAGTGTTGTTGCCAGTTTTTAGATTGGTGTAGAGGTGAAGTGCATTCACAGTAACTATTGGTCGCAAAGTCAAAAATTTAATTATAATAAGCCATGCTTAAAACATTATTTTTGTACCAGTAGGAAATTCGTACAGATTTTGAATAAACTGTCAATACAAATAAAAAAAACTTCATCTGAATGAATAATGAGTATGTTATAAAATGAAATGTATTCACCAAGCCATTTTAATCGTTTGCATTTTCAAGTAGAGTATATAATATATCTTTAACAAAAAAGTTTATTGTCCCAAAAAGGACAAGGGGAAAGGGTAAAATAGAAATAGCCAAGAACTTACAAAATAACAAAAAAGACATATTTTTTTTTATTAGATGGAATAAATTAATAATAATCAAGAATAAAATGTAGTTGCTTCTCTTGCAGCTTGTTTTTTGTTGCCCAGAGAACATGCTTGCATTTTTTTGCCTTTTTTTTCCATCACTAATTGCTATTTAACATTTTGAAACACTCAAGAAATTAATAATTTGATCTTAGTTTTAATTTTTAATTTCATTCAAGATCACTTATTGAGTGCCTTTATTTTAACCTCAGCTTCTTATAGGCTGTTTTAACTAACACCCATCTTGTTTTACAGGGAGAGGAGTTGGTGCTTGTGTGTGTGGGGGTGGGGGGCAGTGCAAGGGTTAAATTCGGCTTTTTTGATACACATCAGATTGTAAACTGAGAGTTCACCCCCCCCCCTCCCACAGGCTACAAAGGTTCAGCTTTTTACCTCATGGATGACCTAAGTCATTTGTGAGGTTTGGCAGTGAAGCAAATTAACTCAGTCACTTGCATTTTTTTTTATATCATTAATACTGGTTTTTTGCTGCCTACATTTCTGTTTAACACAACCAACTTTTCAAAATTTCTTGGCAGAGCATGCCCGTGCCCCACTTCCCCCCCAAAAAAAAGTTTTGCACCTTCAGTGCTCATCCTGACTGTCTCCTCATTTGACTGCACCCTCCCACATTTTCCTTCCATTGTTTTGTGTATCTTTTCATTAACATAATAAGTAGCAAAAGTTGTTTATGAATTTATGGTAAATAGACCCCTTCACGGTTATGTCACTCATTTTTTTGTGATAGACTTAAATTTCACAAATACACAGCCCTGAATTTTACAGCCATTTATACGTTATAAATTTTGACAAAAACTGAAACTAAAAGGGACTACAAAATTAAGTATCTCGGAGAACATCTAGTAAAGGTTTGTATAATCTGTGTTATCATTATTTATTACTAGTGTATGCAATCCTTGACCAAGTTCGCCAAAAGCACAAGCATACCAACAATTTTTTATTAGCCAATTAAATTTAAAGTCATTCCATTTCATTTCAACATAATTTCAAATAATTCTTGAAACGACACTGATAAAATCATATTTCTTCAATCTTTCTTTAACACTTGGATAACATTCCTTGACTTATAACAATTAAGAATAAAGCGATCAGAAGATCCAGTTAAGAACAGCAGTAGTTTCTTCATCTTTGGTTTTACGGACGCGCTTGATTGCCAAGTTCTTCATACAAAATGGTTTAATTTTTACTTGATATTTTCTTGTTGCATACAAGAATAAGAAACCATTGCTTGATTATTGTTCCAGTACCGGTAGCGTGCTACATACTCCCTTGCTTCTGTAAAAGTTCTGCAAATCTTTTGGAGACGAACATCGTAGTGTCAATAAATCTGTCGACACAGTTTACAAGGCAAGTCTCTGACCTGCCGTCAAGTTTGTTGGTGGGTTTATCAATGCACTTCTCCCAACACACATCTGTAAAATAATGGACTTGAAGCTGAAACTTTGCCTTTTGTTCCTCGATCATAAGGTCTGCCTGTAGTTTCGGATCTACCTTTTGCTTATCGTAGGACATTCTGGTTGATTAGGACGAAAAGTATAGTATTTTCTCGGTTCGGAATTCTTTTTGCACGTGCGATGACAAAATGGCGTCTAGTGGGACTTGGCCTTTGCGCTGTTGTTGGCGAACGAGGAAGCTTGAGTACTAATCTGATATAAAAAGTTATTACTGGGCCACCTGTGGTATGCCCAGTCATATATTTTTCCTTCAGGTCAGTGCATAGGCTGTAGGATACATTGGTTACAAGTTTAATATAAAGGCCAAAGTATCAATAAAATCACTCGAACCTTAAAATGTTGCTTGAGTTTATCTCTTTCAGTGTCCGAGAACCGCTGCGATCTTAATCGCTGCAACCGCCATTTTCATTTCAAAATATTTTTGAAGTTGGCCCCAAGCCATATAAGCGGCGGCAGAAGCGCGGTCAGTAAGTTTTAATCGTTA
The DNA here is from genome assembly GCA_027575215.2 of Hydrozoanthus sils. Lineage (NCBI taxonomy): Eukaryota > Metazoa > Cnidaria > Anthozoa > Zoantharia > Hydrozoanthidae > Hydrozoanthus > Hydrozoanthus sils. Next base: position 23,416 of record JAOBRD020245174.1, read on the forward strand.
CGTCATCGGTAAAAAAATAATTAGTCAACAAACTTTTGCCGTAAGATTCGAGAAGCCGTGTTTTAAAACTTTTGCCGCGATCTTCACAAAATCAGTTGCCGTGACACTTGCAGGTCACCGTATTGACGAGCTTGTGCAATAATAGAAAGAATTCTATCAAAAAAACTGTTAATATACGCAGTCTTCATGTTATCAACATCAAACTCACGTACTGTACTGTACGCGCGGGACTGATTTTATTTCGGGAAATCGAAACCCAGAAAGTAATCGGTTATTTCAACCTGTATATATATGAGTGAACATACAATTTATATATATGGGATGTTTCAAGCTTCCGCCGACGTATATATATGAGATGTTTCAAGCTTCCGTCGTATGTATACAGGGATTTCAACACTTATATCGAGATTTCAACATGTATTCGTGAAAGAACCTATATATTTTTGTTTTAGACTTTTGTCATGCTTGGCGTTCCATACTGGACTCATAACATTCATTTCTTGCTCGATCGTGGTGAGGGAAAGAAAAAGAAATTTTAAAACGCACACCACAGGTTTACCACCGGTATTATCGAAAACGAAGACCCCAAAAACGAAGACCGAAGACTGTAAAAACGAAGACCCACTACGAAAACGAAGACCCACTACGAAAATGAAGACCCACTACGAAAATGAAGACCCAGAGTTAAAAGTTTTAAAAATCAGCGTACCGATTATTATTATTTTTGTTAGAGCGCTAACCATGTAGCCCATATCAAACTCACTGAGTACAAAAGGTCTTAAATCACAACATTCGACCACACCCAAAACATTGGTCACTCAAAATATCATTGATTTTGCTATTTTTGTTCATTTATCATTTTATGTAATTCAAAAGCCGTAAATGTACCGCTGGAGTTAAAAAATATAACACTTCGGACGTTAGATAAGTATAGTTTGAACCCATTTATTGAAATTCTAAATTCGGGTTTTTGCAGTTGATTTCTTCCCGTTCGGCCCCTTTTTCAAGGCGT
>JAOBRD020245275.1:0-24419 GCA_027575215.2 Hydrozoanthus sils
ATAATAATAATAATAATAACAATAATAATAATAATGATGATGATGATACTCAATAATAATAATGATAATAACAATAGTAACAATAACAATAAAGTGATTGATAAGCATATCAATAATAATAATAATAGGCTGTTTCCAAAATTACGCTCCAATGGTCACAAACAAAAATATTAAGTCGAGGCTAGGTGCAGTAAAATTAGCACCTAGCGTCGTTTTGATGTACCGTAATTCAGAAATGGCCAAATGGTCTAATGGCAGCAGATAAACGTCGGAAAAGAACAATTTGTTGACAGAAAAATGAGGAGACTAAAACGTAACATAGCTTGCTTGTTTCGCTCACCTCCCTCGCAACGTTGAAAAATCGTTACAGAATCTTGCCGGGTTGCTGTGTTTCTTAGACCAAAATAAAAATTGTTTTTGAAAAATCCCTCAGGTACTTCAACCCTCAAAAATTGGATTATGAAGGCCACTACAAAAAAACTTGTAGTACAGATGCATTGTGATTAGTTACCAAAATAGTTTTGTTCATTATTGGATGGCATGTGACTGAAAGTTTCCATTTTCAAGCACTTTATCATTGGAAACTCTGATAATGTTGAGAAATTTTTCTCTATTTTAATTTCACCTAGAAAAGGAAGAAGAAATAAAGTAGAGCCTTGGCTTAACACTATACTCACCACTCGCAGGCTGTATCTTGGAACTCTAAGCATGCACGCTAAGTTTTCAACAACCTCGTCGACCACGCCTTGATTACAAAAGAATGGCACGTCACAGTAGTATAGGTCTCTAAAGAAGTAAGAACGATGACCCGATATTCACTTTGACCTGCATCTGTGAACTTTAAAGTTAATAATGCTTAAGTTTTTCTAAAAACTTGTGAAACAGGGAATAATGACTCTGCTTCAGCAAAAATGCTTTCCATCCGTATCAAGTAATTACTTATATGTCACACCCTAGGTCTTTGCCCACTGTACTAAAATGTATTTTGCTGTAACAAAGGATTTTGATCAACAGAACTAACCATCTGATTATATATAACCCGCATGTGTATTCGTTATAGACATTAAATGGCCAAAAGGAGCACTAGAAGATCCGTAGCCGTCTGAACGCCAAAACGACCATTGGTTCATTTTTTCTCTCTCTACTTTGATATTAATAGTCTGCAACAACTATAAATAAACTGTAAATTAAATCACACAGGTATGATAGAATGATATGTATCAAGGAAGTAAACCATAGGTTTGAATCCGGTAGCTGGCCTTTCTAGCTGTCTTGCACAATACAACCTAATATTTGGATTTATGATAAACGGTGCAAAAACAAAAACAAAAAAACCCCAAACATTTCCAAAGAGGCACTGCTGAGGCATTATTAGGGACATTTAGCACATTCGAAGACTAACTCGTTTTTATTAACATTCTAAGCATTCTATAAAAGAACACCAACTTGGGTAAAACTAATTAGACGTGAGGGTTTGTCTTGGAACTGCTTTGAGTCATCGACTCAGTATTTTGAATTACTCTTTCAAGGAATGGACTATTGACGCCAAATATTATGAATTTAACAAACTGCCTTATGCTCTCCGTTATTTTGGGCCGTATTTTTGTTGCTATTAGAGACCTTCAGATTCGACAACGAGTATGAGTTCGAATTTTTTTTCCATTCATCATACTGCGCGTGCCAGAAGTTGCAAAAAAAAATAGCGCTATCTCGTTGTTTTGCCAAAACTCGTCGCCTTCGTCTTGTTTACAATGAGATTTGTAAAAAAATCTCGGCGCATGGACTACGAGATTTGGGCAACACAACGAGATAGCATGATTTCTTCACAATTCCGCGCAGTATTGACGAATGGAAAAACTTCATACTCGTACTCGTTGTCAAATCTAAATCTCTCTGTATAATCATACACCGATCAAACCTTGTTATTTGTGTGCACATTTATGCAAAAATTATGAGTACAAGTTTGGTTTAATTTGCCAAATTTCTAACCACTACTAGTAGCATGTTATCATGGCTTTTAGGAGTACAGTCCGTCATTCCTCACTCACCTCTTAGTAGCGTATGTATCTTCACGCAACAATCGGTAACACATAGCCGCAATGCGTAATGTGGCGGCTGAAGAGAGGGTACAAAAGAAATTAGTCAAAGTTATTGAATCAATTAGGTTACATCTTTCGAATAAGGTCTCACCCTTGTAAAAACCACTACCGCCTGATCAATTTTGACAAATCATGCTCCCACCCTCGAGGGACGAAGCCGGGTTATTTGGGTTTTTAGTCTATTACGACAAATAAACGACTGTCTAAGCTACTCTCTTGTCCTTGATAGCCATCTCATTTTCTTTTAGCGTCATTTCAAAAAGTTTAGGAGTCTATATCTTTTTTTAACATTTTATAAAGAATGCAAACCATTCTTTGGCTCAACTTCTCGCTTAGTTCTTTTCCCGATAGCCTTTGCCTTTAGTTTATCATCTGGTGTGTCTTTGAGAAGTTCTTTCTTGGTTCAGTATGCATGCAACACGTTTTTTACTCTCAGCGTTATGTCAAATTATTGGAAGACAGCTAAGATTTGATGTTAAAAATTTTTTGTCTTTCTCACAAGTAGCCAGTCAAGGCATTCTCACTAACACCTGAAACAAAGAATGTGCAGGGTCATGGCTCGTTCAGCTTAATTAAAACGAAGCACCATTATACATTTTTTTTATTCCCTTCTGAGGTTTGCCGACTTTCCTAACCAGTCCGTATACGACACAGGTAAATGCAAATTAAGCAATTAGTGAGCGTGAACTGTAGCTAATAAACTCACCGAACTTGGTTATGGATATCGTGGAATCAAACTTAAGTTCCGTTGTGATTCCCATCTCCAGCATCTCCAACCCAACTCCATTTCTGTAGCTTTAAAGTCCAAAGCAAAATCAAAAGTTTTACTCGAATGTTCCTAAACAAACCGTCACATAATTTTATTGCATGTGGACAATTTAAGATAAGTTTTATAAAAATACGTTATTATTATAATTATTATTATTATCATTATTATTATCATTATTGGTTGTTATTGTTATTGTTAATATCAAACAATCATTGGCAGTTTTACTATTGTTGTTAGTCGTTATTATTGTTATCGTTTGTTGTAAAAGTCAATGCTAAAAAAGTATCGACGATTCCATGTCAACTTGACACCATTATTTTGCACTGAACTGCTTAGTGTGACCTGGCACAGAGAGAAAGACTCGAAAGCTCGCTTACCGAGTCTGTAGAGATACAAGGTGATTGTACATACAGAGAAGATTGATTAATTATTATAATTATTCCTGTTAGCATTATTTTTACCAATAGTACCTTTTTAATAATTCTTATTATTTATTATTTGTGTTTATTAAGTATTACTTATTGATACTAGTGTCGTTAAACACTTACCGAACGTTTTTCCACGAGTTTCTGTTTGGGTATTTGAGAGAAGGCGAAGTTCCTTGCGATATATCTCTCAATATTTTCTCTGTTAACTGCTCTAGCTTACTAATGATCTGCTCCCTAGAATGGTTAGGACAACATTCTTGATGACAAACCAGATATTTCGTAAAACAAGCGCCACTGGGTTTCAAAAATACCTGTAACTTAATTACATAAGACTGTACCTTGGATTTTGAAGTGGATTTTTGGTTTGTCATAAAACTTAAAACAATTTACAGAAAATAATACACTGATATTGTTTAGATTTTGAATAAGATAGAAGTTTTCTTTGTGCTTAGTTAATGTTCAGTAATATTCCGACAGGTATTGTAACTTTTTTTACGTAATTTTCAAGAACGACTTACATTTGTTTGAAAACTCTTACTTTTATTATATTATAACTTTTTTTACCAGCTTAACACTGAAATTTTGTTACCAGTTTTTATCTGGGCTTAAACTGAAACACTAACAGCTGAGGGATACGATCAAAGTAATTTACTCGCTGGTTTAGAAAACTATATCAAGTTAGCTACTCGCTGGCTTTATAAAACTATAAGTATTTTTGCAGTAGTATATAATATTTTACTAGAGTTTTGTCGGTCTAAGTTCGATTGTCTTAAAGTGTTGTCAGCATTGAAAAAACTTAAGTCAAACTATATTTCCTGTTTCAAGCTACTTACACTTACAGTTTGTTTAGAGTTGCAAGTCTCATAAAAAGCTGTGAAGCAACTTTTAATTGTTACCTAGTCAGTTCTTGAAGTCTCACCACAGGGTTACCGTCATCTTTATCTGCTTGTCGTGTTAGCTTGGTTACTCTCCAAGCTGATTGAATCTGCAGTTTCATTTCATCAATGCAGCTCCAAAAGTCTTCGCTGTTGGTGGCCATCTTGATTACCCACACTGCCACGCGGTACTGATACTGTAAATAAACCAAGGGGACTGGTGCGAGTTTAGTGACAAAAATGGGTAGAAAAGTTGTGCGAGGTTTTTCAAAATCATTTTAATGACTTCTAATACAAAACCTTTTTTTAACACATTGTCATGCAATTTCTACATCAGTGTTTCGAACAGAATATTTCCAGTTAAGAAATAAAAAAAAATTTTTTTAACTTTTCCGAAGTTCTGTTTCGTGCCGTAAAACAAACACATCTCATTTTTTTTTTCTCACGGCACATATTGTCATTTTTTTTATTGTGTACGGTGATGACGCTCGGTGGTTTTAGAGTTTATCTTCATATCTGGAAGAAGTTTGGTTAGGTTTCTCGCTCAAGTATACAATTAAATGACCTAGTTCTGAGATTGTCGCCAGCCACGGGAGGTTGCTCTTTTTGTTTTTTCTCACTAGAAAAAGCAAGTACAAATATTCCGAGAGTACTAGATAAACTATAAGCCTAGGCCAAAAAATTTGCAATACTTGTAGTAAATCACGTTCAATTTATTTTAAACTGCCCAAAAAATTGTTCACGCGCGTGAATGTTGTTACAAAGGACGTAAGACGTTTGGTAATTGATGCAAAAATGGCTTTTTACAATGAAACCTCAATGTTGAATATTGTTAGTTTAATTTGGTACTATTTAGCAAAAAACAACTTATAAAAGTTTTGCACCATTCGCTTCTGTCGCGGATTTTGTTTTTATTACTGAATCAAAAGCAATAGAAATAGCTAAAGAAAGACAAACTCTTCTGCTGTACCTGTCAAGAGCGATTGTCAAGCAACAGGTGGCTACGCGACCGTTAAACAGTCGGACAAAAACAGTTTCGTCACAGCTGCAAATTTAACGCTGATCATGGCGGTTAAAGGGTTGTCAGAAGACAAAAATCGAAACAATAAACGTGATCTTATAACTAATTTCGGAATAAATGGTTTTGGCAGAAAAGAACTTAAAAATGGGGCGCGTCTTATATTTCTCTTTGCAATTACTTCTCGTAAAGTTCTTGAAAACCCAAAGCTTGTATTAGGAACACAGAGTTGCTTAAAAACGTTCTGGATAATTGTGCTGATGATAAAGGTGATATATTTCTGTCGATTCCGGGAGCATATTTATGGTGAGAGTGGGAGACTCTTTGAAAGCGGTTGATGGTTGCAGACTAAGATGTTTATTCCGAACACGGGGAAAACTTGTACTCCTTCTCACAGTCGTGTGTTCAGGTATGCCAGGGAATGTTAAAAGCTAAATCAGTCGAGTGGAACTAGTACTGCCGCAGAACAAAAAATATGTGCTAACTAACGCTAAATAAGTAACGTTGTCGGTTAAGCGGGAAGTTTTTATAAAACAATAAAATGAGCTTATGCTTTGCCCTCGATTGAGACACTTTCTGTGATTATATTATTGGTTTTGAAAATCTAAAATCAATTTCATCGGTGTGATTTGGTTCAAATTTTTTAAAAAAAAGTTTGATTCAGAAATCATAGCATCACGAGCGAACAGCGTTTTGTACAGATTATGTAAACAAACTTTGGGGCAGAAGGCCTCATGCAACTGGGTAGTATTTGCTACAAAGAATATTATATAATTTTATCAGTTAATTTTTTCATACCTTGTTAATATTATACACAAATAATAATTTAATGTTATTAACAAAATAAGAAAATATGAAGCTAGGGGCCTGGCGCGAAAGAACCTGTACTAGAAGCTAAAGGTAAATTTTAGGGTGTCTCATCGCCGTATAGTTAAAGATAGTTTACAAAACGTGCAAGTTGAACGACAAGGGAGCCGCTTCTTTGTGCTCGCGATCTAATCTGTGATATCACAACGTGAAATTGAAGTTTGTTATTGAAGAAATGTAAGCTTTTTGTAATTTTTTTGTTCTTAACAAAAGTTTTATGTTCTCTACAGGATAATTTTACGAAAAATGCAAGCAATAATTAGTCCGAACAAGGCAATAGAGCTGAATTGATTCTTTTGACAGTTTGACGTTGTGACGTCAGACGTCAGTACGACATAGCGGCCTCCATGGGACTGACTAGTGCTTTCTTTACTCTTTTTTGTAGAATATTAACAAAAAAATGATTTAGATAGTACATTTTTGAATCCTCAATTGATGCTTTTAAACATTTAAAAAAATAGATTTGGAATGCAGGTTTGTGGAAGACTTAAATGCAATAAATGGCCCTAAGGGAAGAAGTCAAAACAATTTTGTCGGGGGAGATGGTGGATGGCGGCACAGACCCCCTACCCCACCCCCCATCACTTTTTCAGAGCTCAATTTCTCAAAACCTGATTTAGGGGTATTGGTTATATCTAGTTCCGAAGGCCGCGCACTAACCGACTGAGCTACGCCTGCTCCTAAAAGCTAATACTTGCAGATTATTTGATTTTTAATCTTTTTCTTAAACTGATCAATAATTATTTTTTGTGATAATCAATTTAGTTCCAAATTTTAGGTCCCTGAAATCTTATATTGAATTTACCATAATTTGCTCTAGCCTTGGGTAGATAGGGCTTAGTTTTTAGTCGAAATAAACCACGCATAGAACAAGAACAATTTTTAAATAAGGACAATTTGGCGGCTCAAATCGGTAAAAAAACCCAAAAACATTGAGCCTTAGCTAAGTTTACTGGTTCTTATATAAGTAAAAAAAGTGCGCCTATACTGGTAAACACAACATCTAACTTTTATATTTAAAGTCCAATTTTCATACGTGACCGCATCAGTCAGTCTCCTCAGCGTACAAGTGTCAAAGGCGACGCCGCCAGTATGCTCTATTGACTGAAACCTGGCAATAAAGGCGATTTGTCTTTTATCTGTCTCCGATCTCCTTTAAAAAAATGCGCCAGTTGGAAAAGAATAGATTGCGAAATCGAAGTTTAGCAAACAGTTTACCGAGCAACTAATTAGAGAAGGTTGTCACCATGCAAAACAACACGTACGCCACCCTTTGTTGTTTTGTTCTTTTTTCTGAAGCAAGCTTGAGGGCAGTAAGGAATAATTTGAACACGATTTGAACAAAAAGCGGGCACTACGCAACAAGTTTTGGCAAATTTGTATTTTAGCGAAAGTTTGACTCAAGGAACACGAGTCACGGGAGAACTGGTAATAGACCCTTTTTACGCAAAAATATATCAAACATATCAAGAAACTATGGCCATCACCAAATTCAGCGCATCCGTATTAGCAAAATCGCAAAATTTCGGCGGTAGTTCCCAAAAATTAATGCAGATATGAAGCTTGGAAATTTGATCTTCTGCCCTTATTATTACAGAGAAACGTGTCGGAAAAACATGGAAATGAGGCTGCCCGTCCATCTAACTTTTCATTATTGGAAAATTATCCAGTTTCAAGCCTTTATATCTCCGTCAATTTGCGGCCAATCTTTATGAGACTTTGTAGTTTTACTAATATTAATGTGCTGAGATTGACTCTGGACTCTTTTTTCGATAAACTGAATATATTTCTATACCATGCCAACGTGATAAAGGTCCATAGGACTCGAGATCCCATTCGAGGTCCACCACCCAGGGCCTACGGTTTAACAACTTTGTCCGAGAAGACGCAAAGATCTAACTGTTTGCAGATGTTAGAGCAAAGGCAGCACTTTCTCCTCCGTTATTTTAAGACTATGAGTGAAGGTCAAGCACCGGAAATGGCCGGAAGCTGGGCCTCCCGCACGACAACAGAACGGCGTCTTATCAACTCATGTCATGTTAAACAAGCTTTCTGCGCTGCGAGAGCTCGAGCGCGCGTGAATACTCCCAAGGGTAAACCTTCTGTAACGGACCTTAGGCCATTCATTTTGCAGTATTACGAAAATTGAGGCAAAAGCACAAAATAAATGAAAGAAAAATTCCTACCCCTTGTCACCCCTCTCTTTCTCTCCCCCCCCCCCCGCTCCACAAAATAAATGAAAGAAAAATTCCTACCCCCTGTCACCCCTCTCTTTCTCTCCCCCCCCCCGCTCTCTCTCTTTTCGATTTTTGCTTACGCTCCAATTTGCGCAGCCAAAAAAGAAATCTATATCTTGCCAAAAATCAACAAAAACGCTTACTACGCAGGCTATATCAAAGTAAATTAAACGTATTAGCATCTAAGTCGATCACAGACCCCAGAATTGAAAATTTAATAACGATTAACAAACCTTAAACACATTAAGGAACGGAGCAGTTGATTTCACGGGGGAGGGAGGTAGTGGAAGAATTAAAAAAAAAATTGTAGGGCCACCCGGAAAGAAAAAAAAAATTGCATGCCGAAATCCTATAAAGAAAATGTATGAAAACTGGAAAAATTGTTTTTTTTTCCTGAAGCTTGACTGAAAAAAAAATTTGCAGAGAAATCATTGTCCATTACCCCCCCCCCCCTCCCTCCCCACGAGATCAACTGGTCTGTCCCTAATTTTTCAATTGCAGCATCAATCAAAGTTTGTAGTTCTGTTTACTCAAGCGGTAATAAAGATTGATGTCCCATAATGCAGTCTCAACAGGTTTTCTCTGCTTTGCCAGTGGTTGATTGATTTAACCAACTTTATCATTCGACCGCGGAGTGGACTAGGAAGAGGTCATCACTGACCACATTCCCCGCTACAGGGAAGTACTGCATTCCAAGCGCACATGGACGAGTCGCCGGTAGCACAAATGTCCCTAGTCCAACACCAATCACCGCTGTTCGGATTGTCTGTGTTACAGAAACGCCAGCACTTTCTTATCTGAAAAAGTGAAGAGACTTTTATCACATAAATCAGGAAATAGATAGTACACCCTAGGAGTAGAAAAGCGATATAGTATAATACAATCAAAAACTGTTACTGTTCCTTGTTGTGAAAGAGTTGGTGCAGAAGCAACAGAAGTATAGCCTGCGGTCTTGTTGTTGAGGGCGTGATGGGAAGGAAAGGGGGTATTTTAAATTTCAATTCAAAAGAGTTTTATTACTAACAAATGTTTTATTCGTAACTTCACAGGAAAAGAAGCCACAAAAATTGGACAATTTTTTTATTCCACGTATTCCTATTCCGGAATAGACCAGAACGAACGCACCCTAAGTTTCCAGCCCGGGAGGTGAACAGTTGAACCATGGTAGTTCGAACTACAAAAGGAAATCAAAATTACTTCGAATTATCGGGGTTTCGAAATGCAGGGGTCAAAACTACAGTAAATAATATGAGGAAAATCCAAGGGAAACCAGTTTTGCTTCGAAATAGCGGGGAATTTGAGTTATAGAGGGTTCGAGTTATCGGAATTCAAATGTACTTCAAGGTGAAAAGGAAAAAGATGCTCCGCGGGAAATGTGAAAAATACTTTAAAAACACCAAGGTGGAACACCTTTTACACTCGTGGCATAGATTTTGAAAAAAATGAGAAAACTGCTGATAACCCTTGCTCGTTTTGCTTTTGACCCTTCTAAGAAATGCCGTTTTCTTAACTAACGTACATTGGAATGCATGGCAGTACGATGCTGAAATTTTATGACTTTTCCTAAAATTTTATTGGCAATATTTTGTTATATGTTCCACTTAATATTGTTGCCATGGCAACCACAGTGTCAAAGGCCGCTTTTTTCATTTTCAAAATCACCTTGTTTTAGATGCTTAAGTACAACCAATAACAATTTTGGAAGTGTATACTAATCAAAACTTAGCAGTCCAAGGTTTGTTTCAAGATTTGCAGCAAACAGCCCAATCAATTTTCAAAACAATGCATTATGGGTTTTTTTTTATTTTTTCAAAATTTTTATTTTTTACTATTCTTTTCAACCTGTGTGTAAAGTTTCGTTTGTAAATAATATGCTAGTGTAGATTTTTATTCCGATAATAAATTCAGATCCGTTTTGAGCAGCTTTATTCACTGTCTTAACTCATAATCATATAAGAAACACGTTATTTATGACGTCATCAATACGTCACAAAATTTTTTTATGGTTATAACATTTCCTAATTGAAAGGATGTTGCAATCAAAGTTAGCAAAACACATTCTTTCATGTTGCACAAGCGTCTTCAAACTTTCATGCAATCAAAAGTTAAATCTCGTCAGTTACTGTAGTTAAATTAAACAGTTAATAATCTTTGATTGGGAATACAGTTGAAGCTCGATCTCCTTGCGACTACTCTTGTAAGCGACCAACTCTAGATTCGACCACCGTTGTCAAATCCCGCTTGAATTGTCACTCAAACTCTGTAGTAAAAGCTCTCGTAAGCTACCAGCTCTAGATTCGACCACTGTTGTCAAATCCCACTTGAATTGTAACTCAAACTCTGTAGGTAAAAGCTCTTGTAAGCTACCAGCTCTAAATTCGACCACCGTTGTCAAACCCGCTTAAATTGTCACTCAAACTCTGTAGTTAAAACCCGGGAAGGGGGGGGGGATACTTGACAAAAGTTTTGGTAGGGGGGTAACGCCCAAGCTTTAAAACCTTGACCCTGTTTATGATATGAGTTTTAGTTTTGTATAAAATGACAAATAAATGTAATAAAGTGACACCCTGTTTATGATATAAGTGTACACATTTTAATAAGAAAATATTCATGGCTATCAAGTCTACAAATAGTCATTTAGTGTTCATGAGCAGTCCTGTCGAGCAACTAACTTTCAAATTTCCGCCATAAAGTGCCTTCATAACAGTGTCCTAAAGAGCTTTTGGAACGAGTAACCGGTTGTCACATTCCGCGGCGCTGATAGCCACATGTAACATGTGTATCCTTTATTTGCAAACCGCAGTGGTTGTTGTAGAAACAGTGGTTTGTTATCTTTGGAAAAGAGAATGTTTGTTTACATGATAGGAAGATAGTATCGGTTTTTAACTCAGTGCCGTGTTTTTTAATATGTTTTCATAAGAGTGCTGAAATTGTTCTTGAAGCTGACTTTTTACAATTCCGCTTATTTTCTTTGTTCCAAAGTGGAATGCGCATGCTCTAATTGACAGGAAACTCGAACACGCTTTTTTTATAAAAATTTTTTATAAGAACGAGGCTCGCTCAGATTGGCCAAAATTAATGAGCGTTGTTTAAGAAGACCTGTGGATCGGGCTCGTTAGCAAATTTTTTTTTCAAACTTTACTGAGCTTTGATCTTTAAACTCAACAACACTGAATGGATAACAGATAAAGTCACTTAAAATCATCTCGGGAAATTGACCCAGCATGATATAGTCTTTGGCCAAGCGGAGACTGGCGTCTGCACGCAGGCTAAGCATGATACTTCCGCTATAAATTTGCGAGGAGGACTTGATCAAATTTGTTTTCAAATCCACGCATGTATTGGGTTAATTTTTCTACGATTCAACCATACGTAGAAATAAGAAAAATTTAAGAACGAATTTGAGGCGTAAATCGCTAAAATATGAGCGAAGAACGTGACGAATGAGCCTCGGCAAAACTTATTAGTTCTTATTTGAAAAAAAAGCGTTTTGAGCTAAAAGACCCTTAATTATCAGATTAATTTATTATTTTAAGTACGTCATCAAAACACGCCTGTACTGCATGTACAGAGACGGCCTAACAGAGGTTCTTCTTTGTATTTACACAACGTTCCCTACCTAGTTCTGTAAACACGTATAGGCGAGTTTCAGATGACGTCATTGTTTAGACTAAGTTCGACTACTTCAAATGTATTCGATATCAACTGAAACAAACAAGCGTGAGTCACGATCAGTTCATGTGGAGAACGAGAATCGCGTTCATATTTGTAGTAAGTTTACACTGCTAGTGCACTTCATGTTTTTTAACGATTTTCTACAGCACTTAGATGGAATCGAAGAAGGTATTCATTTGAAGAGGTAAGTTTTACAATCAGTTTCTCATGTATTGAATTCGCTTTTGTAGTTCAATGCCGCGTAAACTCAATTATTTGTTCATAATTCTTTCGTTCAGACCATGGATTCAATGAACCTGATATTTCGCTTCTATTTATTATAATTTAGGAAGTGACAGGTCTGTATTTTTTTTTTGTTTTCTTCTGCAGTTGACTCCGAAGATTGACCGCTTCCACGACGAAGCCCATCGTGGCGAGATAGAAGCCAGGGAGATCTCGAATTGTTTTTAACGTTTAGAAAAAAAATAAAAGAAATACTGACAGAATTGATAGCGAAGAGGTGAAATGTTGTTCAGGTCAATGATAACAAATATAACTTCAGGATGGATTTAGATTTACCACTCAACGACATACACAAACTTGATTTCGGGCTAGGCCAACCCAAACTCACCTCCATTAAGTCGTAGTAAAGAACAAAGATAAACAGCAACTGACGCTTCTTCATTGTGGTTCGAACTGACGCGTGATACGATTACTATGTTTATTATGTCGGTCCGCATTTTCTCAGTCCGCGTCCGCGTCCTTATTTTACCGATACCCCACTCCTCCAATAGGCGGATTCCAGGTGACGTAATGTCTACTTACAAACCTTTTCAAATTTAAACACCTTCGAGACCTTAAACAAAGAAACCTTTGTTTCAAACTACCAATCAAACAACAGTCGACTCATTAATAACATCGACTGAAACTCGCCTATAATAGCAGATTTATTTTCCACATAAATTACAAATATTTCAATATTACTTGAGATTTGTACAGCGGAGGGTGTAAGATTTACAACCCCGTCCCGGCATACGGGTTAACCAGGCAAGCAACCCTGCACCTTTTTCCTCAGGTTTTGATTTATAAATCAGCTAGTATACTGAGTAGGATGAGCGCCGTAGAGACTTAAAGGTTATTCGAGTCGAACTTTACAATTTACAGTGCAGTGTAGGAAGTTAGTGAAAAAACTAGAAAGGAAAGTGTATTCAGGAAAAGTACTGATGAGAGAATCATTGTTTAAGAAGAATTTCCTAGAAGCGCTAATAGTTGATCACATGCTATTTTTTATGTCTAGGGGTGTTTCGTTACAACTTTGAACCTCGGCACATTTTTTTAGTGGTTTTATTTAGTTAACACATATAATAAATTCTGAAACACCGCAAATTTGCTAAAGCAAAACCCGCCCGTTGGCTGATCGTTAAAATTAACTTTGAAAACCGCGTTGTATGGAATTGTTCACAACAACTAACGGGTGATGAAAGATCTTGTAATGATCTTACGCATTCAAATACAACCATAACGGAACATTCTATGAATATATTTAATGAATATATGTAAGTTTGCTTCAATACGGCTTAACTGTAATTACACGATCGTTTCCTCTACTTTAATTGATTTGTCTCTGCTTTGTACCATACATCTATTTTTGCGTGGATTTTCGTGTCTGGCGGAGGCTTTGAGGCGGGTAACACATCCTCCTGCTAAAATGCGATAAGAAAATTTTATTTCAAAATTGAACGAGCACGTTCCTGTTCGGCTTTATGGAGAAAAATTAAAAGCTCTATTTTTTAGCTACAGCTGATATCAGCGGTAGCTACTTTGTCATGGTACTTTGTTTTAAAAAGGTTGACCACAAAGATGAGGCGTATACCTATTAAACACGGGCATCAGGACGGGAACCTGGAACCGAGTTATTGCGTAAGTCAATCACGTGCGATTCTAATTCAGTCAACTGGTCAAGAAGACTTCGCGTCGACTGTTATTAGCACTACAAGGCGGCTAAAAGGAAAGCTTAAATATAAATAAAATTCTTTTGTTGCCATTGACTAAGGCAATACTGTTATTATTCCTTGCTGTGTGTATCTGTGTTATACAACCGGATCGACAGACTCGATCAAAACTTCTGGCTTGTTTTATTGCTGTAGCTACAGTACACGCAGTCCATGACTACCTATTTTTAGTATATAGCAACCACAAAAAAATGCAACCACGTACGAATGGTACATGCAAACCGGCACGCAACGGCAGCGCAGTCTACAGTTATGCTTTGAAGCCTCGGGGTAAGGTTGTATCAGCTGGAGTATATTTCTTGATAGATCCGCACTAATAATCCCTTTACTCCATTGATACAAAGTAACTTGTTCAATCCCTTTTTTACGAGATTGTCAATCCTAAATTAAAATACTTACAAAGAAAATGGATAATAGCAAACGAGACTGATGCTAGTCCGGTTCGGAAGGGTTGAACCTCACAAATAAACCTTCAAATTTAAGTGTACGTGCAAAGGCCAAGTTTATTGGAATCTTACACTTCAACCACGCCCGCACTGATGGTCGCCAAGATACCCAATGGGTTATACATAAACTTAATATGTGAACCTCAAGACATTAGCAAGACATTAGGAATAAGCATAGGTTGAATGGCTATGCGATCTTACTGGTGATGGGTGGCCGAAGATGAAATAGCTAGTCAAGAAAATAATTAATAGTGTCGATTTGTTGCTAATTAGTAGACTTTTTTGCTAATTATAATTAGTAGATTCGAGAGCTTTTTTTCTTATTAGCCTGACTAACTTGTTTTTTATATAAAGCATCCTTAAATAACATTGTATCTCTGTTGTAACATTTTAATACTACATCTACGAGATCGACGTATTTACAGTTATTATAATGATATATATTTCTATTTCACTTGACATGGTTAATATGGCTGTTATTGCATACAAAAATAACCTATTACTTCAGTTTTTGTGGAAAGGATAACGCTGTGCCAAAAGATAAATGATTGTAGAAAATAATCACATCTATGATCTTTTTTTAAAGCTAGCAATTTGTTGAATACCAGTAGTTTAAAGAAAGGTAAACTTTTCCATAGGGAAGAAATTACTGTTCGAGTTTTGGTTTAATCCGGGGTTGAAATTAATCAGCTTTTGAAAATCCAAGCCCTGCATGGTGTTTCATGTTGTTGCCCCATGGTAAATTACTATGGTAAAAATTTTTGCAGCGGAACACATCTTTTTCCTCACAGGAAGCGCTAGAAAAGATAGGTTTTAATTTCAGTACCAAAAACAATACTGAATGTTTCTTTGGAGTACAATACAGTCAGTTGGTAGTCTTAATAATCGGACTTGATTAATGCATCTAGTACATTTAGAGTAACACCTGCATGATATACGCTGATTGCTTTTACTGATATGTTTTCTTGGCTAATTTCACTCCTACAAACTGCTTGGAGATGAAATACCGATCTATGGGTTTTGACAGGCACTAGTATTTAGCATCAGCACTAAAAGACTTTAAGATGGCTTTTACTAATTTAGATGTTTATCAAGACCCTTGCAGAAACCACAGATATTTTTCACCTCTAGTTTTCCCAGGTTGTCTACGATAAGAGTCTGACAAGTTTTTGTCAATGCCGAAGATTCATAATCATAGTTTTAGAAATTATAATCCGCAGGAATAGAAATTAAAATGACCCCGTTTAGCCTTGGCACATGAACTGTGTAGCTGGACTGAAAATAAATTTCGAAAATATTGACTGATGCTTACAACTGTTGATATCCTGTTCGTTTAGTAAGCCCATGGCTTTTTTGCAAGTATCAGAATAACGAGCAAACAAGAATCTTTACATCTATATAAAATTGTTGTTGTTTATAACAAACTCTTAGTATTTCAGTAAAGAAACCACTAAAATAAAAATAATTTTAGTCCTGTCAACACTTTTTTAATATAGAAAATAACTTTTGATTAAATTGTTTATCACATGATTTTATTAGTTATCACATTAGTCTCTCCTTCCGTTTCGTATTCTAGACTATCTTGTATATTGGCTAGACACAGTTGGCGGTTTTCTAAAGCGGCTCATAGCACAGGAAATTCGAGATTATTAAGGCATGAAGCTATGAGTAATAATGACTGGGGGTTGTAGACTTTTGACATTGGTTGAACACTGGTTAATTAGAGAAATTAAACCTTAACAACCACAACCAGATGCTCATGAAATGTGCCAAGCACGCAATTTGTTTATTACAACGTGTGACTATAGGCACGGGCGGACACGCCCAAAAGCTGTAGTGCTCATGCGCACAGAGACACGCGTGCGATTCATCTATTCCAAATAAAATTTTGGTGCAGTTGACAATCTAAGAATTGAAATAAAGGAAGTATGAAGTAATTTTGGTTTCTGAACATATTGTTACTGTCTTAACTGACTTCATAGAACGATTAGACGTAATGACATCATAGTTGATATAGCCGACTGGTTATGAAACCATGGTTGTAGGTCTTTGCTTCTCGTTTTCTTTTGTTTACCAGTGTTGAAGGTGCCAAAATACAAAAGGTTTTGAAATGTAAATCAACAAGTAACCAGTCAAAATATTCTCACTAACACCAGAAACAAAGAATGTGCACCCTCACAGTTCACAGCATCTTCGTATATTCTTTGTATTTTCCTTTTGAAATTTGCCGGCTTTCAAAACCAGTCGACTATGTTAACTATGATGGCATGTATACACTTCGGACTCTAGCTTACAATTACATAACGCTTCAGAAAGTTGAAAAGTAAACGCAAAAACGGTAGTGCGGTTTAAATCGGCGAACGAAATCCGAATGAAACCACTACAACCATACGGAACGGCAGCTTAAGGCCGCTACACGTATACACGAGTCAATTTTTTATCGCAAAGCATCTGCTTTTTTGACGACGAGAAAAAGTCGGCCAGTGTCAGGTAATTCCCGACAAGTTTCAGAAAAGTTTTTTTTAGGGGAACAGAGATTAATGTTTGATCTAAAACGGTTAGCTGAAATATATCGGTACGTGTGTGGCGGATGCAGACAAATTGTCGGAATTAGAGCTTGGTTCGACCAATCATGGAGCTGAAAACATCACATGGGAAGATTAAAGATGGCGACCACAGTCGCAGGTGAGGAAGTTGCAGCAGTTTCAGAAGATATTAATAATGGTGCTACATGGACTTTAGGGAAAAATTATAAGCGTGACGAACGAGGCCATGCATGTCTCTACGATATTACCTCAAACGACTACAGCAATAGAAACAAGAAAGGAAAGGCATGGGCTGAAATTACGAATCAAAATAGTTTCCATCTTCACAAGTTGACAGACAGAGCGACAATGAAAGTAGGCTGCGTATGAAATAATGCTCCGCTTCCATGCCTACAACGACAAAAAAATCGGTACGTGTGTGGCAGCTTTTATTTCCAGACAATTTATCGACGTCTAAAAATCGGGAGCTTCGCGACAAGAAATCGGTTCGTGTGTAGTGGCTTTAAGACCGGAAAGGACAATCTTAGAGTTAAAAAAAAGGAACTATGAAGTAATTTTGAGCATACAGTATTGTCTTAACTGACTTATAAACACAAACGAAAAACTTAAGAAATAGACAGCTAATAATTAAATCAACTAGCATATTATCACGAATTCTGCAATCTGATTGTCTAACCTACTCACTATCTATTCAGCGATAGACAGCGGCTAGCCGCTCAAACTGCCGGTGTTTTTAAACAAAAAAAACAATGACAGATTCTTTAAACATGCACCGTTTTTATCGATTTATATTTGAAGGTAGTATACTAGTTGGTTTCTTCTAAAACAATTCCACTACGAGATAGGCGTTTCTCCTAAAACAATTACTGAATTAGACCACGTGGTGCTACGTAGTTTTGTAGGAGTCAATAATGAACGAGGCGTGAAGTCAACCTATAAGAGAGCATCTACACATATAAGAAATAGGCAAATTCACCTATCCTTTCTTAAAGTGGTTTTCTTCCATAATCATTTTGAACATATTTGTCTTGACTTAAAAATTACACCCATAAATCATTGTATAAATTTGGGAGTCTTGTAAATACATTTTCCTACCATAACAATACTAGAAATTCTATATAATCAAGTTGTCAAGCCTCAAGGTTCAAAATGGTTAATCTCTATTGAACATCACGCATATTCGTAACAGAAATAGTGTCGCGTTCCCAGCACAGCTGACACGGGGTGTAGTGTGTTGGAGTTCGAGAAATTAAACCACCGTAATGTTTGATTTTTCTGACAACTTGAGTGTCGCGAGCTACCTTTATGATTGATGTGCATGTATCTTATCTTTTTTATATAAAACTACAGTTTGATATTAAGACGCAGCTAGATATATTTAAACGGTATTACATCTTCTAAGGGAACAAAATCCAAAAGATGTAAAATCATATCCTGTCTGTTAAAGGGTCTTACGCCTTTCGTATCTTACTTAGCTAATAAAGTAATATTGTAAATG
Source organism: Hydrozoanthus sils (assembly GCA_027575215.2). Classification (NCBI taxonomy): domain Eukaryota; kingdom Metazoa; phylum Cnidaria; class Anthozoa; order Zoantharia; family Hydrozoanthidae; genus Hydrozoanthus; species Hydrozoanthus sils. Next base: position 18,450 of record JAOBRD020245275.1, read on the forward strand.
CTAATCGGTGGGTGAAACAAGCTTGCAGCTTGTAAGACAAATTTATACCGGCGATCTTATCACTCTTTGGTTAGTAATTGCGCTACCTTGTTGTCGAACTAAGCACAGAATAAAACAGTCTACCAAAAAAGAACTCCGTTTATATTTAAACCGATATTTCGAGGTATAAACCGTCTCTCAATTGGCAAATTACTCAAACTTTACCTCCTCACAAACAATGCCAAAAGGTAGGCCGTGCCCCTATATAAATACTTGCAAATACTCAAGATCTAAAGGCCATTTAGCTTCCAATATACTCGATATGATGGTATCCTTACTTGCGGTAGCAAGATTTGGGACTCCTAAGAAGGATCTTAGCTAAGTTACCAATTAGTATGCGACGTGTTTAATTAATCCCTGTTTAGAATTCTCATCAAAAAATTAAGGTTGTAATGGCTAGAAATGATAGGATAGCTTAGTGTAAGATCATAAGAACCTACTTTCACGTATCGACAGAGAATTTTTTTTTACATAAAACGAACAGCGCAGATTCTCTTCATACAAATACCTACAAACTTACAAAGAATCCTGTTCATATTGAAGCTGGCAGATATTATTTGTCATTAAGAAAACTGAAAAACAGACAAGAACGAACGCGCTTTCAGCTCTAGATGCGGAAGATGAAAAGCACTAAATTTGAAATTTCGTGCGACTTCTATAAATCCTGGAGGAGAACTTAATACACATTTCCGTTTTTCCAAGCATGGAGACATTCCTCCATCAAATAACGGAGCAAAGTCACAAACGATAATGTAGCAGTTGTGTTAATGTTTTTATTTTTTTCTACTTTTTTGCAAATCAATTCAGTCTGCAATTTCTTTTTAAAGTATTTTTGAGGATGGCTAGCGAAATCACTTTGCGCTTAATCACGAGCACCTGTCCATTCTCCTTTGACAAGTTGACAGAATGACAGCACCAGGAGACGGGTGGAAAACGGTTAGTCATGAATCAAATCAAAACAAAATCCCAACAAGCCTTGACTTTTGGGAAATAAGAAGCTTTTGGATTTTATCTTGGAGCATGTTGATTTGTTAATCAGCTATCAATGCTGTTTATTCTTTGCGACAATTTTTCGAGTAAAACTTCCTGTTTATACATGATCTGATTTTTATCCTAGTTCAGTGACCTTTGTTGAAAAGCGAAGTGGATCTCCGTGACGACTACAAATCCTTCAATTTTGAAAATTAGATGAGAATGTGAGTGACATCATAAGCACCTTCAATGAATACTTCTAGACAGAAGACAGATTATTATCAACCCTTTTTGAATAAAAAAAACACTTAAGTATCCTAAACGTTAAATATCCCTTCTTATCTTAGTAAAACAGCTACGGCGCCAAAGCCAAAAAGTTTGACTTTCAGCACTAAATAACTTATGCCAAGGCAACGAAATCGGGTTTTCTTTCCAGTTCCTGTGTATATACGGATGTGCGTGGTCGTCGCTATATGAGTTTTAACATAGTTTGAAACATAAACAAATATTAAACTAATTGATGCAACATATCCGGTCATTTAAGGTCAATCAAGTTTTCTCGAATTTCTGTTCCTCTAGTTCTAGATGAAATCCAGATCGGACGTGCAACGGAAAGCGTTATCATTGTCAACACAATTCCAAATGTGACAAAAATTTTGTGTGTTTGACAAAGTTGAGCCGATTAGTGCAACGAATAGCTGTTTACTTAAGTTTTTGAACGGTTGACTTTTGGAGTTAGGATTAAAACAAGGAAAGTATCAGCGTTTACTAAGATTGGTTTTGGAGTGGTTTAGCTTTACCTTGAGACTGTTTTCTGCTTTTGATGATTATTTTGGAGAAATTATACCAATTTCTTCCCACGGTTTTATATCAGATGACGACTGAAGGGGTCCTAAGGAGCGAAATAGACACTCGACATGTACAGTAACAGAAGAGCACGTAATTTCCACATAATGAAGTCTAATACTCGAAGTCATCTCCTCTGGTGAAAGATTTATTACTTAGTGTTCAATCATTTGTCTTCCTAAAAGGACATATGGTGATCCCGTCGAAACTTGCACGAGATAAGAAAACAAGAATTCGATTTATAAGATTTTTCAGGCCATTCGTGTTGTCCTTAATTTCAGGTCAGAATTAAGTTCTAAGTGATTGATCAATCCTAAAGACAGTACATGCAAACCCAAATTCCATTTATCTAATTTGTTTTTCACGAGGACGCAGTACATTGCGGCCTGATTTTCAAGCTGTTTTCAAATACCCATGCTTTGTGTTCTGGACCACTATGTAATAATCTCAACCATTTGCGTCCTATAAATCCAAAACCCAATCAACTCAACATGCTGTCTGAAAAAAAAAGAGCCGTTTAAAAGTCTAACCAAAAACAGATTATCTGTTTGTTATAAATCGTCTTTCATTGGTCCGTAATCGCCTCCTGTGATTGCCCCTCGGGTTTGCTAATATTTCGGAAATAATCGGCTATTCCTCAAATGCCTCAATGATCTCAAGTTGTGACATATAACAGACTTTGCTTTGCCTTAGACATATCTGGCACTTTCCTCTCGTCGCCTGAAACTTCGCCCGCCAAGACTCTGGCCATTCATTATAATAACTCATTTAATTCTAACATGTAACTTCATGTGAAAAAGTCGACTGAAGTAAGTGTCCGAAGAGACGTCCTTTAACAGTTTGTTTTACAGTGGTAAAACAGTAAAACCTTGTTCGATAACGAAGTTGAGAGGTCTTCTCTGAAACAAGTGCTAAGAAGGGATTAGTGACAAATTCCGTCTTTAGACGTCCCACAGTCTTTCACAAACGAACATAAAAGGGATAATTGTCAAGCAAGCTTCATTCCATACTACATCAGTACATGCAACTGTAAACACAGTCAGTTGCGGTATTTTTTCAAAATGCGTTGGTACATTATCGTTTCTTTTGTAGTTCTTCTTGCAGCAGTTGTTTTGCTAGAAACAAGCGCAAGTAACCAGCAAAGAAGAAGGAGCAGATTGAGAGATTTAATTCGCAAAGGAAAGCGTGTTGCAGCAAAGTTTGCTCGATCTTCTACAGGAAGCAAAAAGAGAAGCTGGTGGCGAAGCCCCGTTATTAAGATTTCCCGCGCTCCTCAGAAATCAAGCAGACAAACCTCGCGAAGAAAAGCAGGAAACGCGCAAAAAAGTAAGACAACTGCCTCAAGGCGAAAGGCATCCAAAAGCAATCGTGGGTCTTTGCGCACTTCGACCAGGTTGAAAACAGAGTACTCATTACAGAGACGAAAAGTATCAAAATCAAAAGTCAACAATCGAAAAAAAGGGAAAAAAAAGAAATCATCCCGAAGGAAACAGAAGGAGTCTAAACATAACAAGAAGAGAGTGCGCAATCGTCACAATAGAGGTATGTCGACTACATTTAACCTTGTTTTGCCTTAAACAAAGATCTTGGGCAATATCTACTTAATGCACCGGATAATATCCAAAACACAGCTTTTAGTTTTACAATGTGTTTATAAAACTTTTTCGTAAAATTATCTTTTGACGAGTATTTATCATGGCTTCTATGAGTGGAAGTCTAACCAGGTTTTCGTATTTACCCGGCAAGGACTTATATTGATTGGCAATTTCTCTTAAAGACCGCAATATTTTGTATTCGCAAGGAATTGTCTGCTTAAAACGTGTTTGTGGGCGGCGATAAACCTAACTTAAGGAAAAGACTGGAAACTGTAAAACAAAAATGTCAATAGTCGGAACATATTAGTGGCTAAGAATTGACCAAAATGTTTTAAATACAGTTCTTAATAAGGTCACGAAAAACTAGTCTTTTTATCGTTGCAGTTGCCTTTCTTTCTATTTTAGCTTTAAACGTTTTTTTGTAACGTTTTATGTTGAAAATTTTTGAATAAACAGACTTAATTTGACTGTTGTATAGACAAACTTGTTGTTTGATAAACATTTGATAAGACATAACGTTCAACACTTGATATTGAATAACAGAATGTTTTTGTTTTAACATACACAACTGGTCTGTTTTTTGTCGAAAGTTGCTAGCACTATTCAACTTAAAGAAAAGGTCATGGCACATAGTCAGTTAGGAATTTTTAAAAATACAGCAAATGTCACCAATTAGCTTTCTCTCCTACTTCAAGACCTGAAGCAAAACAGTAATTAGATGTGTGCCATTTCACCAAAATAATCTAAATAATAGCCTTTTAACAACCGGCTTCAAAGTTGCGAATAAAATGGTACTAATTATTTCAATGTTCATTAAGAGGCGGTATTCGTGTTCTATTAGGAGAGGAGATACTCCCTATATTGGGTTGGTAGGTATGACCATCTTATTTTAAAGGGTTAAAATAGTAATTCCGGGTTTTTATAAGGGTTCTAAACAGAAACTCTTTGTTAAACCAAGAGCCAGGTATCTTTGAGAGTTGAAAAAAGCGAAGCTGATAGATTGCTTGCAGTCCCGTGTTTTAGCATACGTGCGTACTAAACAAGAAGTTAAGACAATAGTCCTTTGGCGAACGTCCTTTTACGCGCGCGCCTTTATTTACTGCATATCACATTCAGCGCAACAGAAGATACTCAGTGCCGACCCGCTAGCTATCCAGGGAAAAATGTCAGTTTTCAATTGGTAATTTCGAAACCGAGAGATATTTTTTAGGGTGGAAATACTTCTGCCTTCGTTTTTTAGGGTGTTAGGGGGACTTTTCCGACGTTTTTTTTGTTTGGGTGGGGGGGATCAAATCATTTAACATGTTTCCTGTTTCCGAGTTTCCTGGATTCTTGTTTGGTTCTTCGATAAATAATACTAACACCGACTACTAATAATAACAAAAATTTTACAATATTAAGTAACGAAGATTTACATGGACATTTAAATGCAAGAAAGATGATTTTGGGTTATTTTAATGAGCACATTCATGAGGTTGAGGATTTTTGCGACATATTGGAATGTTTTTTTACAATAAGGAAATTAATTAGGTGTCTATTTTATCACCATCACCACCAAGGTTTCCGCACCGTGCCGCGATATTTGCTTAACACCATTCAGCATTTTGTTTCTGTCCAAATCCTAATTGGCTTACTTTTACCCCAAGGGCTATTTTTCTTAACCGGCCGAGAATTGAGTCGGACCACCTAGAAAGATCATATGCTCTTCAATTACCTTATTTAGCATCCTTTTCGAATGGCGAGGCACACAGTCTGAGGCTCACGTGGCCAAGAATTAAATTTGGAACTTTACAACTTGTTGCCGAAAAAGTGACTTGACATTTTCAAAATTTAGAATAAGCTACAATGGTTTGTTTTATTTGACATATCAAAGTAACTTTGTATATGAAGATCAAAATAACTTTGCATGCAATTTGAGGCTATCTTTCTTTACTATAGCTATACAACTATGCGGGTGTTCCCGAACAGCGAAACAGCGAAACAGCGAAACAGTAAAATAGCGAAACAGCAAAATAGCGAAACAGCAAAACTATCAAAAAATATTTTTCATAATTAGTGGGTGTTTTGTGAGTATTCAGGCGTTGCGCGTTTGACATCAGATATCATACTGCTTTCGCTTGCATGACCTTTTGACATACTGCGAGATGGGAACTGCTTCTATGGCGCGGTGGTATTTCAGCTCCATGGCCGTGGTATGGCGTCTCTTTATTCACGCATTTACTGGACAACCAGCATGATGTAAGTACAGGAAAATGATATTGAATAAAAGTAATAGCGCTGTTTCGCTATTTTGCTGTTTCTTTATTTTGGTATTTTGCTGTTTCGCTGTTTCGTTGATTCGCTGTTTCGCTGTTTCGCTGTTCGGGAACACCCCAACTATGCTACTATTATCACACTACTACCTCTACTACTACTCTACTACTACTGCTGCTGCTTCTGCTACTACTACTACTAATACTACTACTACTACTACTACTACTACTACTACTACTACTACTACTACTACTACTACTACTAC
>JAOBRD020245381.1:0-24417 GCA_027575215.2 Hydrozoanthus sils
TATGTATGTATGTATGTATGTATGTATGTATGTATGTATGTATGTATGTATGTATGTATGTATGTATGTATTTATTTATTTATTTACTTATTTTTTTATTTTTTTATATTTCAAAATTAGCAAACGTTACCCATTACGCGAACAAATATATCCAAGAGGTGTAAACAAAAGCAATATTAAATGAAATGCGTCGAGGAAGTATAATTACAGCAAAAAGCTCAAAACTCAAAATTAATCGAGATATAGAAGATAAAAGGCTGAACAAAACTCCTCGCCAAGTTTCTTACGCCCCCAAAAAAGCCAGCGTCAATATCTTGATTCAAATCGATACCTACATAAATTAATTACGGGCTTTATTTCCTCAGACGCATCGCCTGAATCTGGAATATCAACCAGTTACACCCGGAGAAACAGGAGCAGTATGTAAACCTTTCTGTTGCGTCGCTACTGACGAAGAGAGAGAAAATGGTTGTAAGCAAAGAAATACTTTATCAAAAGTATACAAAGTCATCCACACTAAGGAGGATGATTTGGGGAGTCCAATCCAAAGTGATTTGCAAATCATGGTTTATCATGCAGTCAAGACCAACGTTTTCAAAATGTTCGAGCCAAATGATATTGAAAGTGATTCATTGACGACAGAGTCTACCCAAGTTGAGAAAAAAGACCTCAAACTGCCCTCTCTACAAGATGATAGTCACTCGCAGCCAGATGCTGAAAATGAGCCAGTTTGTGTTGGTAATTTAACCAAGGATTTTATTTAGGTGCTACCATGTTTCAGTACTAATAAAACAATAACAAGCGATTCTTTGGCGACAGTTAGTATAGGTAACCTCGTGGGGCTGAGTAAATTTAGGATTAACTTCACGAGTTTTTTCAATTTTTTTTTCCAAAATTGCTTAAGTCGCGAAACGACAAGGACGGACAATTTGGAAAAAACAAGTGAAACTAATGCTACATTTTACTCGGCCCAATGTGATTTCATGTTTATGACATCGAGTGTAAAATCCTTCATTTTCCACAGCATCTTATACGAGAAAGCATTGCAGCATTAATTTTCTCGGACAAGGACGTTTAATTGTAGGCCCAGTCTCTCAATCTCCTATCGGGGGGCTTAAAAGAACCCACAACACTTGTCGATAAAGAGTAGGGCAATTAAGGTGTCGTAGTCTGTCTCTTCTTCTAACTGAGGGCAACTCCTTTGATCATATACATATGGAAAAGGGCGGTATATAAATGCTAAACTAAGAATTTTGTCATTTTTGAAAGTTTTGTAAAACTATCTTGGATATTTGATGGTGTCCAGTATCCTCGAAAAACTTCAAAAGAAATTTGAAGCCGATAAAAATTCTGCGGAAACCTTAAACTTTTGCAAACCAGCGCCCAATCACCGCCGAGTACTTACTTTTGTCCTGAATCAGTAAGGAAAAAAAGCAAAGTTGTTACCCAATATGGGTCTAAAGATTCTACTACGATAAATAAGAAGTTGTGTTGGCTAATGAAGATACCAAAAAAGCACTCTTTACGAACAATTAGTCATATTTTGACACAAATCTACTTGTCGGCGTTGACAACTTTAATTCTCGTAGAGGAAACTCATTCAAATCTAGCTAAAGGTATTTTAAAATAAGTTTTATAGTTCTAGGAGTTACATGGTTTCAATGATTTCAATCCTCTTGATTCTTATTTCACAACTGTTTTAACTAAACATTTAACACAATTCGGTTTTAAATTACAAAATTGTCTATAATCAGTCAACTCTTGGTGAAGCCGAGTTCCTATTATATGTTCTATTAGAGAAATCAAATAGTAGGTAACCATGAAACAATTCTTTCTGATCTTGAGATCTTGTCAATCCAGATAACAAATTACACTCAAACGATATGCAACTGCGGATTAGTTTCAAATCAGTATTTCATATTGCCTTGACGTCACACACTAATATACTAATGATTTCGTGTTGTTTATAACCCTTAAAAGTGGTATCGACATTTGTAACTTTACACAAACTTTTTAGAACATCTCAGATCCCTTCAACTTAGTAAAAATGTACCTTTTCTCCAGTGCCAATGAAAAAGTGCTTACGAAGTAACAGTCTAACCAGTCGTCAAGACCAACTTCTTCTCTGATAGATTTTAGATGAGATCACCAAAATACTCACTTGTGCATACAGTTTCAGAAATTTGAAACACTGAGGACGTTTAAAGATCTGCCCTCGGTCTCAATAGAGTTTATATACGCCTGATCAATCTAATTTTCTTATTGCCTCCTCCAGATGCGACAGCCTGGAGAAAACACGTCTTTGACAACGAAATCGATTTTCTCACGCGGTTATCGATAGTGGAGGAAGAGGAGGTTTCTTCTGTTGAAATCTTGATTAACCTCAATAGACAGAAAAGGCGTGTGACCTGTGCTCGAGAAGCCGCAGCGCAAGATTTTTATCATCTATGTAAAGACAAATCTTTAGATTTCACCATAGAAACTAGAATATCTAGCAGTGGTGTGTACTACGGAGCTGTAACCTGCAGGGGAAAGACTTGTGAATCAAAGGTATAGGGGAACTTAAGAGTTAATTTGTTTTGAGGTTTTGTAAGCGTATGATACGATGGTGACAAGAAATGTACTTGTAAACTGGAGCGAATTAAAAAGTGAAGTCTAGCTTAATATTAGGAACTTGCATAGCTGACAAGCGGTGGTTGAAAACAGACTGCAGAACAGCTCTTTATAATTATCAATCACCAATTGCTTGCCTGCCAATAATTTGCTCTTCTGCGTCTTCCAGGGAACCGAGGATTATGTCTCTGACAGGAGATCGCCTCAATATGTCTTCTTGGATGACGACGATATTATCGACGTCACTGACAACCCAGGCCTTCAGCAGCAGTTCCTCTGTGAACAGAAAAAAGAAGAAAAAGAAAAAAGAAAAGAACAAAGCGAAGAAACAAGGAAGGACACGATTTCAAGTATTTTGAAGATACAATGAGCGAGGGATAAGACACTAGAAGTGGAAATTCTCATCGCCGCAATGATTTTGATTCCTATCAGGTAGCTGGTAATCTTAGAATGCTTTCTAACAAAAAATTGTAACGTTAAACTTTAAATTAAGAAATTGTCAAGCCGAAGTAAATTTGCTGATTAAGTTCTCTCTTTGTGAGAAGTATGCATGACTTATCGTCATAAACATCCTACTGTAATCTTCGTTGCTTCCTCTCTTCAACCCTCCCCCGGTTAGCGCTTTTGGTAAGGCGCCAGTCTGTCGTGCGGGAGGCCTAGGTCATTCCCGACTGGTCTATCACACAGGGATTTAAAACATTTGAGAAGGTGCTGCCTTTGCTCTAACATCTGCAAACGATTAGACCTTTGCGTTTTCTCGGATAAAGACGTTTAACCGTTGTCCCGGTCTCTGGCTCTCTTGTATAGAATCATTTCTGTGATTAGTGATTAGTTTAACCTGTTCGTAGACTTAATAGCCCTAACTCTGAACAGCAGCACGTACCCGCCGTTTATAAAGTCAATACATTTGAGTTCTTCCCGACCCCCCCCCTTTCATCCTCCAAAAGGAAAAAGGAGAAGGGTGTTCCCATTGTCGTCAGTAGTTCTTCAACTAACAACCGAGGGCAACCCTGAACAAAACTGATCTTAGCCGTATATACCGAACTATCTAAGGCCCTTATTCCCAAAGCCTCTGTATTCCTTATTTACCATTTGCTCATCATCATCAGCCCCATATTAAGCCAACCCTATTTTGTCACTGTTCACTAAACTATATTTCTAACTATTGTGCTTTTGATCCAAGATAAATGGACGAGGAAGGTCTGGTTGTGGAACTCAAGAGGCATCATCATTTAGTGGACATCAACAAGCAACATACAACGTTCACCAGCCATTTTGCCATCACAATATATCTTCTTATACAAAGTAGTGGCGCGAATCAAGCTCATAGATAAGTTTTACGTTTCAATCAAACAAAGGACTCCCAATTTCAACAATGGATCTTGAGAAGCTTTGTTTTGTTATTAACTTAACACTGATAGTCTTCGATTAGAACGAAAGCTAAATATTTTAGGTAGTATATCATTTGGTGCTTCCCTGAGTACGTTGGAATGCTGGTGATCGACGCAGTCGATTAGGAATTAATCTTAAATTCAACAAGTATGAATAAAATTTTTTCAAAGTTATATGTCGTGTTGTTTTTATTGCTTCTGCCGAGTATTTTTTGAGCTGATATTCAGGAAACGAATTGAGACAATATTTCTAAATGTATTTCTTAACGTCCTTTTTCTTAGTCATGTGTTCTATCGAGAAAGGAAAAACTTTCGCATTTGCTGGATTGCTGGACATCATCTGAATCGAGTATGAAATTAAATTTTAATCTTGATTAGGTTTTTCTTACAATGCTCTTCTTCTCTTGAGATTTTCTATCTCTTTTAAAGCCAAGAGTTATAAATATTTTCGCTTTTGAAAGCTACCATAGCTTTAAAAGAACTTATGTTCAGTAAAACTTTTTTGTGCAACAGCAGTACACGGAAAGATATAGCAACCAACTATGAATGCGAGATGTTCATGTCCAAAGACCTGAGGAAAGACATTTAGAGTCTTTACTGTATGAAAGGAGGCAAGCTATCTGATATTATAAAATAACCCCGCCAGTGAATCTCGCGCGCTGATTGGCCGAGAGCGCAAAAACCGTGCTCTGTAGGAGAGAACAGGGCACGCTTTTGAAAGTTTCTCCCTGGGGGGGAGACTCCCAACCTTTTTGGTCGGGGATGCTCGTCGGAAAATTTCATTGGAACCCCTAAGAGGTACCAATATGGACGTGTACCCAAAAGCGTACATGCAGACAACATTTCAATCAATTTAATGAAGAAAGGAAGGAACTGAAGTAATGATGTTCGAAATACCGAATTCGCCTACCAGCCACTTATTGTTTAAGATCACAAGCGGATCAAATTCAAAAGTTTTTATATTCATAGCATTATCCATTGAATAAAACAGGAAACAAAGCTATTAGATCTAATGTTAGACAATTAAATTGGTCAAAACACGACATTAATAGGGATCCTCAACAAACACACCAAACAAACCCAGTCACAATTAATTGCCTGATTTAATCTCCTAAACAACAACTAAAAATCTAAACCTCTGTTCGTATGATACTAAGGAAGCCCTAAATGGTACCGCACTGTATGCAAGTGTCAAAATTTCGTCTCTGGCAACCTAAGCGGTACCAAATTGTCGAATTTTTAACCCTAAGATCAAGGTACGAAGAGCATCCCCGACCAAAACTTTGGGAGTCCCCCCCCTCCCCCCGCGATAGTGTTCTTAAACGTTATCAATATACACATACTTGGGACACATACTTGTATACTATGTGTAGTAAGTACCCAAATGAAACAACTCTTGTCTTGTCTTGTCAATAGAAGAACAAACACAACAAGATTTTTTTGTTTATCGTCTCTGCAAATTCTGATTTTATAAAAAAGTATATATCATTAGCACTGAGTTATAATCCTAGCTCGTTTCAAACACTTGAACGAGGAGTTCATAAAAAGTTTTGAAAGGCAAAGCAAAGCCACTCGGCTTCGTTTTTCTTTTGTTTGAAAGAGTTTTAAAAAGCAGTCTCAAGCTTACGGAACTAAATAAGTTCTGCTATACTGATGAGCCGGACTATATGTTATTCAAAGTTAACAGCTATCCATTTTAATTTTAGCAACATTTTATAAGAAATGAACCAATCTTCCACATTAAAAATTAAACACATTATAAAAGAGCGTTGAAGAAATTGCTTTGTAATAAATTTGAGGAAAACGACAACATTTTTTAAGCTACAAAATATGCCTCGATTTATCACTTAGCATCTTCAGTTGTAGTTTTATAATCATAACACTGTAGCGGCTAAAAAATGTTGTCCTTCCGTCTTCCTCAAATTTAGTAAACGTTGCTGTAGTCCGGCAATGGCTATTTTGCCATCAACTGATCATGCTTGTCTAGACCTTTCAAAAGTGCTAAATAAACCTCATTATCTGTTAAAACAGGATATTTATTCGTAGCGTAATGAAAATCTGACATTTCATTGCTTGAACGAAAGTACGGCATCGTAACTAGTTGTAGTATAGCATCTATAACGTGCGTGGTACAAAAATGTTGAACATAAAGAATCTCTTTTTTTTGTTTTTTTTAAAGCTGTGTTCTCTTAACTGTGTTCGGTGTACACTTGGGAAGAGAAATTTAATTTGAAAACACCAGTAAATTTTAGCTTTCTTTTCTTTTCTATTCAGTTGCCAGAACCCTTTTAAACTCGTGTCTGTCCACCAGAGAGAAGTGAAAAACCGTTTGCACATGTTAGCAATTTTCGTCCAGAACGCTTCAAGAAAATTTGTGTAGTAAAAGTACGAATTACAAGTTAACAACAATTATTTTTTCCTGCTATCCAGAAAAAGTTCCTTTATTTGCTTGGTACAAAGATGATTTTACGTGTTCCAATAAGTGATATTATAAACCCGTACTTACGTATTGTTGCAAATAAAAATGATCTCTCGTGTTGATTTCGTTTTAGAAATCCTGCACTCTTTGCTTGTAGTTAAAAGGTCACCATAATTCTTCAAGTCGTCGAGCTAAAGCTAGTGTGTATCCGCTGAAATTGACTCAACAAATTCAGTTTTCATTTGTCCCGTCTTGATGCTCTCACAGAATCCATTCAAAGACGGTTTCGCTTCCAAAGTTAATACGGACTGCCTCGACTTCCCTACTGCCAAAGCAAGGCAAAATAACAAAGCCGCTAAGCAAAGGAAATAATGCGACAAAGATTGTCTTCTTCCAAAACGGTTCTGCTTGCATGTCCTTCATTTCTTTGTCTTAACCAGTCTTAGTCAAAACGGAAAGTTTATGAATCGTATACCGGTATTTCTGTTTCGGTTTTGTCAACGGTGGCCGAGTTTTTTTTCTCTCTGCATGTAAAAGGTACTAGTTTGGTATGCATCCATTTTATGCTTTATGGCAGTATCATGCCTTTAATATTCCAGTGTTCTTTGGTTAAAGATTATTCTAGTCTTACAAAAAGCAAAGTGCCACAAGTAAAACGATTTGCTTGAAGTGAATTTGGCTGCCGTCGACTTGAAAAGCGCTCAGACAATAGGACTCTTGACACATGGCCAAGCAAAAATTATCCACTAGCTCTCCCAAAAGAAAATAGAGATATCTTCAACCCAACCCTCTCATGGTAAACGCCTTTTTAAAAATAGTATATAGCAAACTGCTATACATTGCAGAGCAACTGTATAAATCACGGAAGAATCAGGTTTTCAGGGGAGGGGTAGTACAGCACGTGCTGCTATTCCGCTCGAGGTACAGTAGGAGAGGGGTGTGGTCGTTTTGGTCTGAGCCCTCAAACCAAGCAGGACACCCTGGTTTGCGTCACATTTTCGTAAAGAACAGATGTAGCAAAAGAGGGGAAAACACCTGGCTGCTTTTACTTTAATTCTTTGAGAGAAAAAGTCTGTTATCGGACAATATTGATCTCCAGTGGGGGCGGTAATTCCTCCAAAGAGGTCACTGTTCCTCTCACAAACACTTGAATGGTTTCCGAGCAAACCAGTCGTGGGTTAACAGGCTCTCCAAGAATGACAGGTCCTCAGTTCACAATGGGACTGACATCAAGCAATCAGTGCTAGAATCTAAGGAAATTGACAATTTGTTGAAAACTACAAGCACCCATTAACTGTATATGTCTTGTAAGCTTTCAAACAGCCAACTTTCTAGTGCACTCGCCTAGTGAACATTCTATTGGCTAACAATCAAAATATCACAAACACCAGTCATAAAACAGTCAAATATGTCTCACTGAGAAGTTTAATCAGAACGAAAAAGATTTATTGGCATTCTTCTTAATTATTACGTTGCTTGACATGAAACAGCAAACTATAATAGTTGATGAAAACGTGTTATCAAAAGCGAGTCCGTGGTATGATTAAGCTTTACCTGTCAGAATAATGACGTGTTACTGTCTTTTCTACTAAGTTTATAAAGTGTTTGAAAAACCGCGGAATCTTTTCGTTAAGATGAATCTTTACTGAATCCTCATGAGCCATTTCGTTTTCTTAACGGAAAGAATAGCTCCACCACAGAGCCGATTTTAATTAATCTTTTGAGGTCTTTTAAGAACAAAGATAAGCGTAAAGGGAGCTAGTTTACAAAACACGTGGTTTACAATTAATTTGGAGCCATTCTGTCGACCTTGGCAAAAGTTCATTATGTTTAAAAACTACAGCTCCAAATTTACTTTACAGCTATTTAAAGCAGTTGTTTTACAACCAGCAAAATCACGAAATATTCGCCTTCATAAATTGATTGCCAAGGATAGTGAGAAATTCCTTATATCTTTGCGGTATCATATTTCCCTTTGCACCTCAACTGCTGAAAGTATTTTGGCCGGGTCCTTGCACTGACTCTTTCATAGGCTCCGTTTCGACCTCATTTCTGTTGTTTTATAATCTCATTAATATTATGTTCTTCTAAAGTTTTCTGTTTGTTTTGATAATTGTCGGGTGACTCCACGTGACCTCTCAGCGGGTGTTTTTTTTCTCCACAAGTCGAATTTTGAGACATCGGTGAAATTAGAATTATTTAATCCATTAACACCCTGATAACGGGAACACATGATCGCCCATAAAAGAAAACAGGGGGACAGCATGTTATACTTGACCGAGGAATATAGCATTTTGATCTCATGAGAGCTTCAGGACAGCCAGCAAGACTTGGTGTTCCGTACATGAATTCCAGAAGATCTCAAGTAGTTTGAGACATGTAAAAACATTTCAAGCACCTAGAGAAATCGTCCTCGTACAGTTTTAGAAGTACAAATGCCGTGTGGAAAACTTACTTCATATTGTATCAAAGTAAAGACATGCTTGCTTAATTCCTTTTGTCTGAAAACAAACCCAGCACCATAATAGAATAGAATGCAAAAAAGCTGCTGGAGCTGGAAATATTAATTATGAAGTTAATAAAAGCTCTTCATGATTAGGACAAGAACATTCACTAGTATAATCCCGTACTGTTAACAGCGATATTTTTACCTTCTTCTTCTCTCGACGCACCCCCCTCCCCACCCCAAACCCCACGCCCTCTTTCCCTTTCCCTCCTGGCTTGATTGGCACCAATCTAGCCCTATTATGTCTGGCAGTCTGCCTGACAAACAAGCAAATTGAACGCAGCGACTGCAAAGCCGCGACAAAAATTATATACCACCCGTTGTGATACTATTAATATTACCGAAGTAAAATTCTTTTCCTGGGCGGAACGAAATCTTAAGTCCTGCATTGTGTTTAGTCAATCAAGAAATGATATAGCTCCTTCAGAATTTCAAGCTTGAACTGTCGATGTACAACTAGCATGGATACGTCGGAATCAACCTTGCAACGCTGTGGATCTTCTTAAGTGTAAGTTTTGGTTAATTATTAACTATGCAATTTTTTCCCTCATATTTTACGAATAAAGTTAGTAATTTTGCAATATCCAGTTAAACTTCCCTAAATGAAAGAGGGTAGCTTTAAGCATGCCGTTTAGTCCCGTGTTTAGAGTCTGGCAGTGTTATCGAGCAAATATGTTGAAGACAATATCAGTCAAGTATTCTTCATTCAATTTGAACTCTGCGTTCATTTTTGTTCCGCCCTAAATTTCGTCTAAAAATTGGCGATAAAATTCTTTGAAAATATGACAACCAGGCAATTAGCAACAAAGATCCCCTGTCGTATTATAGTTAATAGTTAAAAATGTGTTGAGCATGGGACTTAAATCTTTAAGATAACTTTTGAATAGTGTCAAACACCTCGAAATAAAAAACTGCTTTGCATTTTAGTACTATTGTTGAGGTTTTCATTCTTTCGAATTCACGGCTATTGCTTTTCCAACCTTTCTGTTGTTGTCTCAGTGGCTGTAAGTACAACAGACGGATGGAAAAACGGCGTGTGTTGCAGTTTCGATATTTAAGTCAGCTAATTATTATGAATAATCATGGATTATTGGACCCTTGGTGAGCAAAAAGACGAGCTAAGTGAGTTCTCATCTTGAATGAATGAATGGCGTGATCAGTGAATGAATGAACGGATGAATGAAAGACCTATAAGTTAGAGAAATATCTCCTCATACAAATTGAAAAACTACCGAAATGAACCTTAAATAATTGCACGTTTTCAAAGCAACTAATTATATAATACTCTTTTTCTATAGAATTCTTTTTTCCCTCTTACTATAGTTACTAAAGATGGTACTTCGTCCACGATATCGAATATTTTACGATAACGGTTATAAAGTCAAATCAAACTAAACTGACAAAGATTTTTATTCCTTCACAAGAGCCCAAAAAATCTTGTTTCATAATTTGAGCTCTAGACTGAATAAAATTGGCAAAAACTAAGAACCAAAAATCGACAGTGTGTTGTTTTCTCTGAAAGTTAAATTGCGGAGAACAACTGAAAGAACGTCCAAGCCATTATATTTCAAAAGAGTTTCATTTTCTAAAACAGTTTATTTTTTCTTCTTTTCTTACGCGAGATGTTAGTTGAGCTATCATTTGTACAGTCAAAAACGAATTGTTCAAATGTTGGCTTTGTTATACTTTGTACCTAAAAAACTTTGACTTTGCAACTATTAACCCCACAAAAGCTGTCTTGTAGAGTAGAAACAAATCGTATCGTTCAATTTGATATAAAGTGACCGTTGATTTTGCTTGTATTGAAGAGTAGAAATTACTTGTTTTGTTCTAAATTTTGAACCAGTTGACGAAACCCTATAAAGTGACCATTCATTTTGCTTGTCTTGAACAGTAGAAATGATTGGTGTTATTCATTCTAACTTTTGAACCAGTTGATGAAACCCTACAAAGTGAAAATTCATTTTGCTCGTCTTGAAGAGTAGGAATGACTGGTGTTACTCATTGTAACTCAGTTTTGAACCAGTTGTTGAAAACCTGTAAAGTGACCCATTCATTTTGCTTGGCTTAATGGTGTTTTTCGTTCTAATTTTGTTTTTAACCAAGCCTATAAAGCAACCAATTTCATTTTGCTTCTCTTGAAAGGCAAACTCAGGAGATGTTCAGTCGTTCAACAATTTCAGTAGATAGTTATTTGAAAACATTCAGAAACACTCGACCGGTAATAAAGAGCCCCCAGTGGACTAGTATAGACTGCCTCAGCGCCCATTAATAGGCTACAAGTTTCTTTAAATACGCATGTGCAGAACTTGTGATTTCAGCTCGATCCAAGTGTTCCGCCAACATTTAACTTTATATATCAACCTTGAGCAGATTATATTCTTTTTCTTGCTCCAACGCAGGAGTGGCAAAACCTTTTGTTCTTGCGGTTCCGAGCATGCGCGGTACGATTACATGCGGTGCGATTTTGAGCTTGTGAGCTCGAACCTCGATTTCGAAAACAAGTCCGCGAGAGACTGGAACTCAGTCGACTTCACCTCACCTGGCCTCAGAAAGGCCAACTGATTGTCAATTTGCTGCAATATAGAAGATTTGACTAGGCTATCCTTAGAAATTAAACTGAATTGTTTTATTACAATTCCTGTCTTTCAATTTTTCCCAAACCTAAACTTCCTCACACCACGATATGGCTTTATAGCCCCTTTATTGCTTTTTATAAAATAACACATATAGTACGCGCGCTGTGACTAATCAAGAAACAGTGGTTTATTGTGCCGATAAACCACAGCTAGAAAGCGAAAAACGTTAGTTTCCTTTTTTCGTTTCGAAAAAATGGCCGTCAATAGTGACAGCTTTCCGATAATGTAACTCGAAAGCGAACGAGGGAGACTCAGAAAATGTATAGCTATAAGTTCAGCAACGAGATAAATAAAAAAACTGAAATTAAACTGTTTAAAGTGAAAAAATGCAAACTGATCGATCGTTGAACAGTTAGAAATATCACACAAACTCAAACATCACAAGCAAAACAAACCAAAAAGGGAACACAGTGAGCCGTATTCTTACGGGTTTGTTGAGACAGAAAAAGTCTTTCATTTATTAAAACTACAACGAACTTTATTAATAAATGGCTAAATCACAAAAAAAGCAGTGCCGTACCTAAGCGCTAGCATTTTGCAGTGTTCAAACCTGCCGTCCATTCAACAACTTTGCGAGAGCAGCAATGTCCTTTCTGTGGCACTTTGGTGATAGCATGTCCCACTCAACTCGAGTTAAAACTGCTATAAATGAACTAAGGCCTCCATTACAACAGCTGCAAGTTTCATTAGTCAATACGGCCACAACACAGCTTCTTTCAACCACATGTTTTCTTCTTGCCAAATCGAAAATGACACCATCTACGCTTACGAACCATAAACGAACCATTAACTGGCGTGTGATCCCGGAACAGTGATTTCTGGTCTTTTCTTTTTGAACAGAAAACTTACTTTCAATGTACTTTCCAAAGATAATGTAATCTTTTTTCAATTAATATAATCGACTTTTTCTCTTGTTGGAATAGTTTTAAAAACTTTCTTAATTTGCGGCGGGTGGACAGCGAGTTGAGATTCGGTTTGTACAATCGTTTTGATTGATCGTTTTGCTTGATTTGCTACATCTCGGGAGAATTGAGATTTTGATCTAGCTAAAACGAAGTTTCGCTCGCATTAGTTTGGTGTTTTTTTAAAAGTTATTGTTACTTGGGATGTTGTGAGAACACTCGAAATACTTGCCTATGGGTAATAAGAATAATAAACTACGTGGGATGTTGGGAGAACACGAGAAAAGCTGTAAAGCCCGAGCCGAAGGCCGCGTGGTTTATTATTCTTATTACCCATAGAAAAGTATGGTTTATTGCTTAAATAACCCATAGAAAAGTATGTTTTGTTGCTTAATTTCCACATGTCGCAGCACTTCCTTTCTATCAGAAACTTCTAGTTATAAGAACCTTTTTATTAGAATGTCAGGCTGAAAATCGGCCGAAACTACAGAACGTGCTTACACACCCTAGGCTGGGGAATCGGGAACGAGAACTTTGAATAATTTGTGACATTACGGCACAAAAATCATGGATTCATTCATTTGATTTCTTCATAACTTTGTTGTACTTCCAAACGTTTGCGCTTGAGAAGTAAAGAAGATGAGTACCCGTTTATTAAATAAGAACCTGTAAATAATTCCGACCTTCTCACTTTGTCACTAGCGGGCAACGCACATAAAACGTGACCAAAAATAACAGAGCACTATATCAAATCGCTATACGCTTTTCTTTATAGACAATCTTTCGGCTTTCAATAAGTTTTTCAAAGTTTAATGTTCATTTTCCCCAGTTACATGGGCCCATACTCTTTTTGTAATTGTTTAGGTAAGTCTGAGCTCTAATCTTTCTCTCAACACCTTCATTTTTTTATCGTCTTATTATATTCTACTGAAATTTACTATGTCCCCGGGGCAGGTAATTGGCCTGGAATATGCTAGGGGTATCCCGCCCAAGCCCCAAAACCCTGACCATATTCAAGACAGCAAAATCTTGGATATCTATAACCTATTCAAGACAAATAGAGAAAAACATATTGATATACCTATTCAAGACTGAAGGCTAAAACGATGACAGTCGTTGTTCTTTGTAAGTTTAAATTATAAATGACAAACACGATAATGGGTCTACTATCCATAACAGGCAGAATATCAAGTATGACATTCGCCACTAAATGCTTTAGAGCAATGCTGTCGTCAACCCGAAACCCAGACAACGCATTACTAGCGGCTGTTTGAGTGTTTTTTTCTCTCGAGTTCATTAGATCAATTGGGTCAAATATTGCTACCCTATATAAGACAATATACTTGTTCAAAAAGTGAACCCTGTTTGAGACAGCTTGAGTGAAATTGTGTATCTTGTCTAAGACAAGTACCTCAAAAACCATACCCTGGCGGGCGGCACGTCCCTATGAGTCAATACATGGAGTTACTTAAGCAAGCAATCTGATTAGTTGTTTATTGTCTTCTTGTTCAGTTTTAAATACTTATTTGCCTTGTAATATTTTTATTTTCACCTATTTTAAAAAAATGTTATATATATTGCTTTTAGGTGATGTTGTGATTCGAAACAACGTCAATTACGTATATACAGTACCAGCGTTGTGCGTGGGAGCTCTAGAGAGGTTAAGGATTTCTGTAAGTACAACCTGTCACTAGGAGATGGAAAATGTCAAAAATATGTTTACTTCTTCTTTTTTAAAAAAAATCTTACAGCGAGGTTCCAATTTTGCAAAACCTCGACAAGCCAAGACAGAAATTCAAAATTTTTGCAACAAAAACAGTTTCATATTTGTCGCTAAAACGGTACGTCTTATAAATAATAGTACACACAAATTCTATATTCATAGGACCAACTACATTGAGTGGTCACGTTATGACAATATTTATAAGACTATATAGGGTCAAGGCACAGAGCTGTGCATGGTTTGCAAAGTGGAGTGCTTCAAAGCAAAAGAGCTTATTATCATAATGACATTGATTTGAAGCATAAACTGACCACATATTGATAATAATGTGTCTCATGACTGAAATTATTTGGGTATTCTTAAAAAGAAAGAATGTGTACCGGCTAAGAAAAAATTGCAAATACTCCAATTTTTCCTAATGTAAAGCAACTCAAGAAGACCAGCCAGGTCTGTAGTATTTTAATACCATAATTATAGATGTGTGATTTCCTGCCTTTGGACGACGTCCCGCTCGTCCCAGACTGCCAGTTCTTAAATGATTTTTATTTTTTCTTACACGTTTCGGTTTCCTCAATTGCAAGATGGTTCCTCTTCATCCCAGTTTTGGATTTGTTCTGCGACAGGTCTTTTTTGTGGATGTAGGATGTTACTTTGGGTACGGATCATAGACGTCAGTGACGTCATTACATTCACTAACTAATCTCTTATCACTGTAACTAACCACTTAAACCCTTTAAACTTCAAAGACCTTTCAAAATTCGAATTCAAACTTTTCAAACGTAGAAAAATGTATCAAAAAGCAGGTGATAAAAATGACGAGAAAATTGTTGAGAGTCTGTCCTTTCAATACGTTATTGACTCTAATCATAGATTTACCTTTAAAGTCGAACTTCTTTCGTTTTTGCGAGTGCAAAACTTGATTTTATAATTAAGATAGATTTCGTTATTTCATAACTTATTTCATATATAGTTGAAATAGAATTCGATCTCACTCAAGAGAACTCCGAATAGGCTAAATTCTGGAGGATGATTTTATGTTCCCAACCCCACTCCCGCCTCCGCCCCTATCCCCTCCGCGAGCCCCTACCTAGCTATCCCCTCCGCGAGCCCCTACCCCCTCCACGAGCCGGCCCTAGGCCCTAGCCCCTTAAGCATCACTCCCCTCTTCTCAATACGTTAATGCTAAGCTAGCCGGACTCTGCATGTTATGACTTGGTTTAGACGTCGAATTTCTGTCAAACGTTGCCTCTGGCGCGAGTTAAGCGTCTAAAACAATCCTCAATTAGCTCGAGCTGAGGTTGTGTAACACAGGTCAGATTGTCGTTACCCGATTACGGCGGGGTCGGTTTTAAACGCCGTGCTGAAGGCGCGCTGATTTTCTGTCGAGTCCAGGTGCGTTTGAAACAAACCTTACTCTTGCCGAAGTTCACGAGGAAGGTTGTCATGGGAACATTCAAGAGCTGCCAAAATATTTGCTAAGTTCTTGATGCAAGCGCACATGACAACAACTGCAATAAAAACAGAAATTCTTTCACCTATTCATTCTCATAACGAGGGTTTAACAACATCTAACTTCTCCTTACAATATCGATACAGAACAAGGTGTTGAGTTTGGAGAATACGAAAGTCGGTCACCTGCCACGGTTTGTCTTAGAAAAATGCGTAAGTCTCCGACCCGTTTAGACCAAGTATAAAAAAATAAATTAGAAAAGTTGACGTAGGAAGTTTATCATATGTCTTCAATATAAATTTTCTACCAAAAATAGTTATGACGTTATGAGAAATAATGTTGCTTGAGCAATATTCACTATTCTCGTGACGCATTCTCTAGGCTGCCTCTACCTTGTTAATCAAAAACAGCTATTGCAAATATCATTTCTGTCTGTCCTTTTCGCCTTTAAAGGACATTTTGGTACATATTCTGCCTACAACAACATAAAAAAATCGGCTACACAAGTCAACGGAAGACCAAATGGTAAAATTAGACAATGGTTGAGAAGCTAAAACCCTTGTTTCAAAATTCGAGACTCAAACTTTTCAAAATCCGAGCGTGAAATTTTGACAAGATCAGAATCGGTATTTTTGGAATTACTGTTAAAAGTTAACATAATAGTTGAAGATTTTATACCCTTTAAAAACTTTACCCTGCGGCTGTTCCATGTAAATAAAGGACGAAACTTTCCCGCCAACACAAAAACCGTGAAAATATCCGAGACCTACATATCAACAACTGGAAATTTTTTTTCGTCAGGTTATTAATTAACATTCCCTCTCTTCTTTCAGCCCGGTGGAACGAATTTGAATTGGAACAAGTACAAATTGCAACCAGTTGCGTATCGCCAAATTTTTAAGTCGAAAGCTTTTAAAACTTATTTTAACAAACAAAGGGTGAAATTTTTCTGGAAGCCCCGCGGTTATTTTGAGATAAGCGGCCATTATGAATCTCTTAAGCCGACTGGAACGAAAATTAAGCTGTATTCATTTTTCTTTGCAATTGTTGCTTTCTTATGCAACGACTGAAAGATACTGGTACCACGTGACAATTATCACAACTGTATGCACTCTTTCTAGTTTTTCATTTTTTTCTGCATGAGAAGCATTTCATCAGTCTTGCATACGTGTAACAGCTCAATACTCTATGTCATTAATGCAATTTTATCTGCGAGAATGGAAAGGAGTAGTTACAAGCGTTTAACACAAAGTGATACATTTAGATTAATAATAGCAATTGCGCAATGGATCACCTATTTGTCATAAGACAGCGGACAAAAGTTGCAAACTCATACACCTGGCCTGACCACGCGTTAGTTATATTTTTTCAAGCGGCAAGGTGCGGAATTTTGCAGAAAGAGCCGAGGAGCGCATACACTTGTGCTTTCAGATGAGCAGGCAAACTTGCATAGTTACATAAAAGCAGCCTTGAATCCTTGCAGCCTACGTACGAAGCAAAACTGTTGCGGTGAGTTTCAGCGATTTGAACTTGTAACATGTTTCATAGTTAAATCATCGTCATAGTTTAAGGGGAGCAAACAACATTTTTTACTTGTTTTATCAATTTAGAAAAGATATTTGCAATTTATAGAGTAAGCTGTGTATCTGTTAGTTGAATTTACTGTCCATGCAATTGCCGAATCTCATTTTCATAGAAGCTAGCCCAGTAAGAGACTCCAAGTTTAAAAAACGTGATACCTTTGCGAACGGTTATTGCTAACACAACAAATGCGAGTTTTATTCGAGTTCACTTTTGTGTGTTGTATCTAGAACAAAAATAGGTTTTTTTGCTCTGATTTTTCTAACAGTAAAAGAAAGACTTTTTCGTTCGTCTTTTTGAGGCCAAAATATGAGTCACATTCGCGGCTCCGGCCCTATCAACCCTCCTACCCTCCTTTTTTTCTTTTTGACCAGTCCTTTAACGACAACAGAGGCAGTAAGTTTCTTAAGTTTTCTTACTTTAAAAGATCTGACATTTTTGTCAGTTATCCATTTAAACGTCTTGTGCTACAAAATCAAGGGTTTATACAAAAAACTATCAATTAACACATGACAATTTATAGTATTTAATGCTAAGAAAGCGGAGTTTTGTGCAGCGAGGCAATCGAGTTTGAGAAACAATAGCTAAATACGTCAGTTCACAAAATGGAACACGTTAGTGTCGTCCAAAAGGTATAAAAACTAGTTTAGATATTAAGAACCAACTGCAGTAAAGAAACTAAGTCCTCCGGCAAGTTCCTTTTTTAACAACTTTTTCAGTGCCCGGTCACGCAAACTTATATTGCTTAGAAACTTGCACTTTGGAGGAATATTTGAAACGAAAACTTGTGAACTTGCAACTAGATCACGAAGAAGAAAAACAGTGGATTCTCGCGCTAAAAAATTTACTTAATCGAAGAGCTTGATGAAATCCAAGAAAGATTCGTCTTAATTTGCCAAAGCGACACGTCTGTTTGGTTTGAACAACTATTAAGCACGCACGGTTTAAATCAATGTGTGTGGTGGCATTTCTTATAAGAACCAGTAGCTTCAGGGCAAGTATATACATGTAAAATTTGTTATTCGAATTCTGTGTTGTTAAGATCGAAGCTCGATAAAGTCTAAGAAAAAATGTAGCTATCGAGCCCGACCCTCAGCTTGTTTTTAAACTGTTCCTAATCCTATCCAGACCGGGTTTATTTGAGACAACTTGGGACCGGGGAGGGGGAGGGGGGGAGGGGGGGCAGAAAGTGCCTGTGGCCTATAACTCTAGAACGATTAAAGATATGGAACCCAAACTTGGGGGTTAGATAGGGTTTCACAAAATAATAATTTTTATGTGGTTTGCTTGAAGTGAAACGCCACTGTGATGCCATTATGACGTCATAATTTGGAAAACCTCGCTTTTCTCACGATCCATTTGTTCAAAACTTTTAAGTTTTGTGGAATAGTTTTTTTAAACAATAAAACAGCCCATAGACCTCTGAAGTTTTATTTTGGGTGTGATTGTGTTTTTGATCATTTATAGTTTTATATTATATATGTTTCTTTCGTTTGAAGGAGGGGAAGAGGGTTGTGAAAAAATATTGCTGGATTTCGAGTATGTATTAAAAAATTTCAAATTACAAATACTCGAGAAAAAAAAAATAAACAAAAAAAAACTTGCTGTAATAACGTTCATTATTATGTATAATTTTTAAAATTTTCAACTTTCGATGACTTACTGCGCAATACCTATGACGTCATAAATTTAATAAATATCGATTTATTTCTTAAACATAAAATAAATAAATTGACTTTTTGGCTAAAAAGGTTGCTTTTGGTTCTTATTTGTGAAAATATATGTCAATGGCATGAAAAAGCTAAAAAACGAAAAAAACCCACCTCCGAAAAACGGTTACCAACAACAGCAAATTCATTAACTATAAAATTTTATCATATTTAAGTTTTCTAATAAATTTGAGGAAAAATCATAAAATTTATAGGCAATCGGATGAATACTTAGGGAAAGGTGAGCCTTTGAAATCAGCGCGGGCACCTTCTGCTGTTCTAATTTCCTACACTCTTTCTTTATAATATAACAACATGCCGATTGCCTTCAAAACGTGGGCGACAATCCGTTTCTGCCAAAAACAAAACGGAATAGAAAATTGTGGAAATGAGAGCATGACAGATGCTTGGTGGAAGGAGTGGATCCGGTTTCATAGCCCCTTTCCCCCTCTCCTACTACCACGCCCACCCGAAGTGCAAACCAAAAGGTGACGGAAGCCAACACACTCTTTTTTATAATGTAAGAACCTTTTAAAGAACGTCAGGGTGAAAATCAGCCCGCAAAATCCAAGAACATGCTATCAACACACCTAATGCGGAGGAAACAAAGTCATGGATTCGATTCATTCATTTGATTTCTCAGTTTATAGCTAAATATGAACCAGTAAATTTTTTGAAGCCTCTTTGTTCTTATAAAGTTGTTCTTATAAAGTTGTTCTTAAAGTGCAAGTGAAGTGAAAAATTTTATTACTTCAGTGAACAGACCTTGCTAAATGAGGAATAGCAGTGAAAAAACTTTGTTTAAGTCTTTTATGTATCTTGAGATTTTAACACTTAAAGTTTCCAACTGATGATGCCATGGGTGGTTCAAAAAATTTGCATTTTTTGAAAATCTGCCGTCAATCCGTAACCTTTGGATGTATTTAAATCAAGTTTGGGCTGCTGATATATCTCAAGGTAGATAGATAATTAGTCCAAGTTTGACTCAAATTTATCCAAAGGTTATGGATTGGCAGCAGATTTTAAAAAAATGCAAATTTGTGGGAACTACTCATGACGTCATCAGTTGAAGACTTTTAAAAGAATGTTAATATTTCAAGAACCATAAAAGATTTTGACGAAATTTTTTCACTGCTATTCCTCGATTACCAATCTATCCACTGAAGCAATAAAATTTTTCACTTCATATGCACTTTAACAAAAGTAACCTGTATACCAAAAGCTAAATCCCCCAAAAAAAATATTTTTAAAAGAACGTTCAGACTCACCTGAAAAATCAACCGTTCTCATAGGCTACTTTAAAAAGTATTCAGGTTTATCATCAGCGCATGCACTGATTTTTGCAAGCGCATTGGCTTCTTTTTTTAAATAAGGGAAATATTTGAGGAAAGAGTCGAGAAATTTTTTCCCTGTTGCGAAACAATAAACAGGGAACTTGGCAAACAATTTGGCCGGCGGCATGTCCCAGTATGTATTATCTGTGACCAAGCAACGTAGAGTTTTGAATTCTAGAGCATGTAAGATAAAAAGGAACATCATGCTTTTTAAAGGGTACATTGAAAATATCGATCTTGAACAATATATTGTATTGATCGGAGCATAACTGTAGTTAGTAGTGTAGAATTACTCCTGAAGTGGCCGCCCTCACAAGCCACAATGAATTTTGGGTTTTTTTAAGTGTCCTAATCTCGCCTATAGAGTGTAGGTAGGGAAAGGACAAAATCTAGCCACTGGCATCCGACGGCCAAAGATTTCCGTCACGACTTCGGCAGCACGAGTCATGAAGGAAAAAAAGATACACTATCCCGTTGGTCACGTTCTTCTGCTCTCGTTTCTATCTCTACTTATTACTTCCGTCACCTGGGGGTGAATATACTGCATTTGCACCGAATAATACTATCCGGAACTCGTTGATGCAAAAATTGATAAAACTGAATTATCACGCTCTATGCCATGTTTGGAATTTGTTCCAGATTATCTGTTGGTCTCGATACGTGACAAACCTATGACCAACAGTCTCTCCATCGCTATCGCTTATCATGAAGAAGAGTTCGGGATTAAAAATACTCCAATAACGACATTCGCTAACCAGACCTACATATTTTATGAAGATTGTTACAGTTTACCGCAATTGTAAATGTGAACTGATACCGAAGTTATCGTGCACCAAACACGTCGAAAACTTGTGCTCTGCACAGCTCGGGCCGTTGTGGCGTTATCCAGAATTAACTCACAAAATTAACTATATTTTTAGTCTTAATCACTTATAACAGTATAGGGGTTTACCTTAAAGTAATAAACATGATTTCTGATGTTTTGGTTGCTGGTTCACCCTCCGAAACACTTCTGAAAACCAACTAAAATTCAGCGCCTTTGAGTATAACCGCGAGCGATCAGCATCGATATTCTCCCAAGGTGACGTTCTTATAATTGACATCGTCATAGCAACAGAGCCGCGTCATCGATTTTTTTCTCACGACCGTCATCCTTTCAACGGTTTTCTTCGTAAGATTATTTCGTTCGAATTTTGAATTTTTGAAAGTAGAACGATTGATCGACTTGCAGAACTTTTACAGTGGGGAGAGAACCTCACTGTGATCAGGTCCAAAGATTGGAGTGAGCTTAATTATTGATGTCAAAAAGTGAAGAAAATTTGTGTTTGTCGGGGAGCGGCCGATAATTCATCCTACAGCTTGATTGCTGATTCAGCGCGCGATTTTTGTTTTTTGTGTTAAGAAAATTTTTGGTGGACAGCCCTTGTGGTAGACAGCAACATCGTGTGTGATTTGTCGGAACACCATTGTGTTTATTATGGGGTTTTTAAATCCGAGATGGTAGGGAAACGGCGAAAGGCACAAGAGATTCTCTGGTAAGTGCGTAGGTTGAAGATTTCGAGATATTCATTTGCACTCTCTCGTGTTTCTCTTGTGTTTTACTTTGGCGGCCTATTACAGCTGCCGAGAAGTGTTTATACGTTCGAGAACATTGCAGAGATAAAGCACAAGAGTTTTAGTGTTCATAGAATTGTCTATTTGTCGAGGAATGTCTTCGAAACCTCCAAGGTGCTTCGAAAAAAGTTGATCGGAACACTGTCAAAACACTCTCTTGTGGTTTATTTTTGCTGAAATGTTAATGAGCAAACTAACTGACAGAAGCAGCAAAGAATCGCATCATGACTACTGTTTGCAAAGTTTATAACCGTTCATACATTCCCAGGAGTTTAGGCTGTATATTTATTTCTGTAAAGAAATTATACGTTTTTTAAATAGGTAAAGATTGTGTTGTATTTCATGCTTGAGATTATACTTTCGTGCAACTTCGGTCAATTCGGAGTGAAATGAACAAATTTATGCTACTTCGGCTTTCCGAAATTTGTTTTATGATAAAACTGTGTTCTGAATTTTTTTTCAGTCGATGTTGAGTTAAATCCTTACTCTTGTTTTCTTTGATAAACATGGCAGTGTTGCATTGTTTCGAAGTAAAGTTGTATCTGTACTAAGGGTTACTTGACGATTTCAATCGCCGAAGTTTGATGTCCTGAACCGAATGTAGGAAGAAAGGTTGTTAAAAATAAAACGACCGCCGTGAAAGATTTGTTGGCGCTCAAGAATACATTTAGACTATGCTTTAAGCATTTCTTTCATAAAATAACTGTTCAGAGATTTCAAACATTAATGAAACGCATATTATTATAAAAAAGAATGGTTTGGCAAGGTCTCTCCTCCTGTTTCGATGTGAACTTGCGCAACCAACAATCGCAGGAAGAACTGCCTTTTATTGGAATTATTTTGTTCGATTTATGATAATTTTTATGTAGTTTCGAATTTGAGTTAGTATACTTTCCAGATTTGTAAACGTTCTTATAATTCGCAATAAAAGTGGCCACTTTGATTAGAAGAAGCAGTAGATGCGAAATTTGGCGCCAAGCAGTGCCAGTTTCGAAACACAAGTCTTAGTCCGCCATTACTGTTTTCATTCATTCGCATTTCGACATTAGACTCTTTAACTTTGTTGTTTATGTGGCTTTTGCAGAAGGTTTTACAGTTTATATGTTACCGTAAACAATGTTCTTTATAAGTTGAGGGTTATTCCTGTTGAAATTGCATTGAAAAGTTTGGGGTCTTTGTGTTCGAAGGAGATATGGCACTGGCCCCGCTTTTCCGCACAAGATTTGTTTTCAGTTAAGCGGTTTGGCGATGGGGCTCGCTGAAAATAGTTTTTGATTGAATTATAAATCTGGTACGTTCTTGAAGTTTAATAGTTGAGCAATCGTCTGCAGTTCTTCATTAGATTAGTTTTAGATACGTATCAAGAAAAATGTGCATCTTGTGTACAGTTTTCGCATTAGACTAGCTCTGGAAGTTTACTGTAACCGAACTAGCTATAGGCTGCAGGCGCTTCGTTAGTCAGGTGACAAAATGCTTGTCGCTTTTTACCTCGTGAGAGGAAAGTGAATCAAGAACGTGTGCTCTGCCGTATAAGCAGAAGATAATACAATTCAAAACTGTTGATTGTTTCACAACACGCAGGTTGTAATACTTGATCGCAAGTTATTATTGTTCTGTTATCAAAATTTCATGCTTTTGCACAAAGGCGATATAATTTGCAACAGATTCAGAAAGAGCGGAATTAAGATAGTGAAAACGTATTTGCTGTTATCGGTCGCCCGTGACCGTTTCCAGAGTAAAAATTAAAAGTATCTTGTTTATTCTGAGGACTCAAAAGGGAGGAGATTACATAGTAAGACTTGTGTTCAACAGCATTAATAGGAAACCAGAACCTTTCAAAGAATTGTTATGGTGGGGAACGATCGATAGGTGGTGTGTCTGTTGCAGGTCATCGTATATGATAATGGAATTGAAAAATAAAACAGTCGGCAAGCCTAGATAGTTTTGAATTTAATCTCTTTTGTCATGATCAAACTTAAATCTACGGCGCAATTAAACTGCATACAAAATTTTTAACTTGCTTTAAGGTTTCTAACCAGAATAAAAAGCCTTCTAATCTTTCATACTAGCGCCCTATACTAGCGTGCGTCTCCAATTTCGCATTTTTTAGAAATTTTGTTACGTTCTAAAAAGGCACATTGGAAACTTTTGAAGGAGATCTAGAAGAAACCAGAAAGAGATATTCAATCTGAACAGTTTTATTGTTTGTATATCAGTGTACGATTGAAACATGCCTGTATATGTCTGTGTTGGGTAGCTGTATATGCGTACTTACTGTCTTAAAATCTGTCTGGTTTCCTGTGTATTTTATCTTTTCATTTCCATGTATTGCCCGAGGCAAGCAATTTTCCATTTACTGTCCATTCCATTCATTAATTGAAAACCTATTAGAATACTATGGTTTTGATCTAAATGTAGCTTGTTTCCATAAATGTTTGTTGATAAAATGGTTCTGTTCTACTCGGTTTTTTTTGGTGTAACATTGTTGGTAAAACACTATGCATATAAAGCAGTTTATTGTTGTCAGTTTAAAAGT
>JAOBRD020245487.1:0-22953 GCA_027575215.2 Hydrozoanthus sils
GGTCCGTCACTTTCAAGGAAGAACAAGGTAAATGATGGTTACGTAACATCCGGTCTATTGTCATCATAACGTGCCGGGGGGGACACTCCAGGGCTGAAAGGGTAGGGATGACCGTCGGAAAAGTCTCCAAGACATCCTTACAAAGGAATACAATTTTTTCACCCTAAAAAATACCTCTCGATTTGAAAATTACCAAAAATGCCACTTGAAAATTGATATTTTTACCTAAACAGCTGGCGAGTTGGAGCTAATAAGTCCCCTCGCGTTGTGCTGAACGTGATCATGATATGCATTAAATATTAAGGCGCGCGCATAACAGGACGTTCGTCAAAGGACTTTTGTCTTAACTTCTTATCAGGGCGCACGTTTGCTAAAACAAGGGACTGCAAGCATTCTAATAGCTTCGCGTTTTTCAAACCAAAAAAATGCCAGGCCCTTGATTTAACATCAGTTTACCTTTAACAACCCCTAAAAAACACCGACTGACTATTTTAATTTTAACCCCTAAAAATTACGACGATCGTACCTACCGCCCCAATATAAGGAGTAACTCTCGTGAGAGGGTGTTCTTGAAATGAGAGAAAATGTGGTCAAGAGGTGACATTGAATGGAGTATGCGGAAATGGTATGTGGTAGATGGTATATTAGTACATGTATGTCAGTGTTATGCGTGGGAAGCTAAAGAGTTTGGAAATTTGGATGGGATGTCGGTTTATTACAAATTATATTATAGAAAAAAGCTACACAATCGCCACAATACTTCTCAATGAAGGAAAAAGCAATTCTCGAACGGATAAAAACATTAATAAGCAACTACAATCAAAGATGACTGGCGACTAGGCATTTGCTGAGTATCTTCGAATGTCATGAACAAAGACCTTTTAGAAACAATTTGTACCGGTTCCAGTAACGTAAATCGACCTGTGTAGTTTTGCCTATTTATGTCATTTTGACGCTTGGTAATTTTGGATGCATTAGAAAAAGAGTACATTAAGCGATCGAATAGAGGAAATCGAGTGTTGCAATTGCGTGGGTGGATCTACATATACATCTACGTAATCTCAAGACAAAGTTTCCAATCTGGCCACGGAAATCAGCGAGTTGTGAAGCGTTAAAATGAGAATCATAACATTGGAAATGAACTGACTTGAAACATAATTTAACTATGCTCCTCTGCTTATATGTAGAGCACCGGTAGATTGTTGGCTCACTAAAACCTCGCCGGGGTCATACATTTCTATTCTTTTCCTGTGTTGGTCCATTTCCTTCTTAGACTAGCTCCTCTAGAGTTGTTAATTCGGGTATTCCTATTTATTACTCATACACTTAAAGTATGTTTTAATTAGCATAGGTGGATTCACCCGCTTTTCTCGTCAGTTTTATTTTGAACAAAACGAGGCAATAATGTACATCGAAACATCTTTACTGCACGCTTTTTCATAAAAATAACTTTATAAGAACAAGTTGACTATCACAGGATAAGCCAATTCAACGATTAACCAGTATATATACAGTAACTTTTGGCTATTCTTAAACTTTCAAGTGGTTTTAGCCTCACATTCTTCTTAAACTGTTCTTATTTATTAACAGAGACTATTTAAAAACTTAGAATGAAAAGTAAGGGCTGCAAGTCCACGCGGTCTTTCTCTTCTACGCGAAGAAACCGCTAAACATGGGTCACTCAAATGTGTGGTTCAGTCATCCTAGAACTTATGGACCCGGCTCCAGAAGTTGTCGAGTGTGCAACAACCACCATGGTATCATTCCCAAGTACGGCTTGAACAGTGCCGTAGGTGCTTTCGCGAGTACGCCAAGGATATTGGCTTTCAAAAGTTTGCCGAAGTCATCCAGACTTCATTATCAAGAAACTAAAATTTAAATTAACAAGCAGTCTTGTTTATAGCAAGATAAGAATACAATAGAGTTGTTCTTTTTACGCTTTTTTAAGAACAGTTTAAAGAACAACTCTATTGCATTCTTATCTTGCTATAAATAAGACTGCTTGTTAATTTAAATTTTAGTTTCTTGATAACGAAGTCCGGATGACTTCGAAACATCGAGTTTTAATTGCGTTACTTTTCATTCTAACTGTTCTTATTTACTGACATTATAGCAACAAACGATTAGTTGTATGCGCCAGGAATAAAAAGGCCCTAAGGAATACGTGTTTTCGGTTGCAATTAGAAATGATATGATTAACTTTACTGGAACAAATCAATCTGTGTTCAAGGATCAACTAAAATTCCTCAAATTTTGTGATCAAAATTTCAGCTTCGTGATTGCTTGTTCTTAATTTGATATAATAATAACATTGATAACATATGAAATGATCCAATTTTACGAGCACCCTCAGCCTGGATGTTCTTACAACGTTTGTTACCCGTGTTTGTATCCCACTTGTTGTTTCTCTACCAATAAAATTGTTCCCCACTGGATAAGCGCACAGTAAACGAATGTGTTTTGTAAATATTGGTTCCCTAAATGACACATGACAGGGTTCCCGCGGGGTCTTAAAGTCTTAAAAAGTCTTATTTTGATTTTGCATTTTTAAGGCATTGAAAACGTCTTAAATTTATGAAATTTATTCACTGGGTCTTAAAAAGGTCTTAATTTTTTTGCTCAAAAAGTAATTTTTATATCTTGTCATCAGTGTTTTTAGTGGTGCACAAGAAAAATATTTGAAACACCGCCGTCTTTCTTCATCGTTGTCGGATCCCGTCCGGAAGTGGAAGCAGTTGTGCCCGTGGTATTGGTCTGCAGATGTTGATCTTAAATATTTTATGAAGGGTCTTAAAAAAAGTCTTGAAAAGGTCTCAAATTTGATCAGGTGTTAGCTGCAGGAACCCTGTATGAAGG
Organism: Hydrozoanthus sils; assembly: GCA_027575215.2. Taxonomy (NCBI): domain Eukaryota; kingdom Metazoa; phylum Cnidaria; class Anthozoa; order Zoantharia; family Hydrozoanthidae; genus Hydrozoanthus; species Hydrozoanthus sils. The sequence continues at coordinate 2,857 of JAOBRD020245487.1, forward strand.
ACTCATTTAACCAAACCCACTGACTATTATCTCCAGCCGAGTATCATCGTGTCAGTTTCTTGATTATTCCTTTTAATTTTTGTTCAGCTGAAAGAACTTAATCGATTTTTTTAAAATTTTCCATTGTAAACTTACCAAAGTATTGTTCTGACAGTAATACTGATTCCAAAGTTAAAATCTTATAGTTGCAAGTAGACTAGGAATATATGAACCATTGCGGTTTCTTGGTTACGCAGATAAAACAAACGAAAATAATATCATTGGCTTGGGGCTTTTAAAAGTGATAAAAGGCGCCAAGTTTTGTGATACCAAGAATTATGTCTTTCTTCTAGCAGTCAAATATAGACTCTCAACAAAAATAAGATTTGGTCTATTGATTTTCTTTTCACTTGCCTCAAGGGTCTACTTTTACCACAATATGTCTCGTTGCTAAGTTTTCGGACTGTTGCCAAATTAGGTTGCAGTATGTCGAAACAAATTCATATTGCAGTGCTTCGTTGAATTTAATGAATGGATCTCCTGTGAGCTATTAAAGCCGGAAATAAGAGTTGCTTTATTGCACGCAGGCGGTTAACATGTTTCAAGAAAAAAACTCGATCAAAGTGAAACTATAAAATCTTAAAAAGAATCCTGTTAGTACGTTTCCCACCATCCAGGAATAAAAAGTTGAATACATTTCAATGTACTTTCGATATTTCATTTACGTGGTGCACGGTTGGAGAACGATCATAGTACTTAACTTAGTATGACCTTTTTGCTATTTACTAAACGAATTTGTTTTTTAGACAGAATAAATCCTACATTTTACTTTGACAAAAAATATTGAGTTGTGTGGGAGAAATTGAACTTAAAGTTGTAAATTCAAAACGGAACTTGCGAAGTCATCGACATCGTCTTTTCTTAAACAAATTAAAAAGCTTCATTCAACGGTTATATTGGCTAAATTAACAGTGCAATGCAACTGGCTAATGGAACATACTAGAACCCATTAGCACAATGCAAGGTCTATTAGGCTCACTAACTGTTCACTGGCTTTTCAGTTTTGGTGCACTTAGATGCTTAATACAAATAATTACTTTTCTACCGACGATAAAGTTCGCTTTATAGCGGTAATACATCGGTTTCGATTGCTTGTTTAGTACTGGGAACAAGTGCAACGCCGCTTGGCAGATGTAAGTAACTTGCATTTGTGAGTAATTTTCCTCCGTACTTGCAGGATGTTATCAATAAGTCTAAGAATTTGTTAGTTTGAGGCCGGTGTTTTCTACTGAGCGGACTCAATTGTGATGACCTAACCAGATACATCAACTTATTGACACGATGGGGTCGTCTTGTAGGGTGTTTGTTTCCTAAGTTTGTAAAAAGATTGCAGCAAGGTTGTTTGGCAACTATAATTTCCTGTTCCATGTAAATCAAACAAGAAGCGTAACATTCCGCCAAGTAACACGATTACACGCTTTTTTTTATAAGAACGATTTCATAAGAACGAGACTCAGACTGGCGAAAATTTAAGAACAGTTTAAGAACAAGCTGAGGCTCGGGCTCGATGGCTAATTGTTTTAAAGTTTGCTGAGCTTCGATCTTTGACTGAAAAATACAGAATGAATAAGAAATGCTTCGCACTTTATAATGACTAGAAATAGTCCCGGGAAAACGGCGCGGCGAATTCGTTTTTTAACACAAGTATTGCAACACCTGTTTGGCTTAGTTTTTCTTCGATTTAAAAACATATGGAAATAAGAACAATTCGCGAAAAAAATTAAGAAGAATGAGGCTCGGCCAGATTTACTGGTTCTTATAAAAAAAGCGTGTAGGCTGTATCTTGAAGAAAGGCTATCATTGCATTGAGCTGAGGGCAACCCTTTGTCTTTGCACCATGCAACTGTTCTAAAGGAACTAGCTAGATGCTACAAATACTTGCCCATCTCCTCATGTTGTTACTTCGCTCCGTGCGTGGAAAAAAGAAACAAGTCCGAACTATCTATAATGGGTATATGAGTGCACGGTAGCCTGAAATATGAAGTTGTTTTTACTTGCAATTTGCTTTATGGGTTTCGATCTGCATATATGGCAGAGCGTCGAACTTTAAACAAAAACTAATTGGTATTCTGTATACGACTTCAGTATGCTCAAAGCTATAAAAACATATAACGGTTTAATAATAAGATACACTGTTTAATAGAGAATTTGATGAGCTTTCAGCTAACGATTTGTTAGATTCTATTCAAATACATACAGTTTCTCAAAACGATTGACATGAATGTCACTTGAAAACTTTCAAAAATCAGACTAAAAGGCCGTACTTCACGAAGGACTGATTTTGTTGCTGTCTGGCAAACTCCATATATTTAGTTTAAATTTTGTTTTTGTTTAACAATGCACCAGTTTGAACTGGTGTATAGCTTTTTTGTATTGTAAACTGGAAAACCCCACGAGGGAACAGCAATCAAAGTATCTATCCATCATTTGTCCATTGCAAAAACAAGTGTTTTCTTTACAAGTTAAGAGCACGCCTCAGTCTGTATAGTTGAGACGGGTCAAAATATTAAATCGCAATCTAGATATTTGGACTTCTTGTTATTTTGTTTTCTTTGAAAGAACTACGATCAACTGAAAAGTTGTGGCACTTTTCGCCGACATCCTACATGCAGTTACTGACCACAGGAAATTCTGTATGAATCTGAAACAGATTTCGTTGTGCACGTATTCTACATTTTCCATGCAAGTGTTGAAAAGATCTCCACTTAGAAAACTACACGTGTTATTAAAAGTATTTTGGCCAAAGAAATGAAGCGCCATCCTTTTTGAAACCTTGGTAACAATCAAAACGTGCAACAATATCTCTACTTTATATACTTATATATAGATACTTAGGTACATTAGGTACATTAATATTATCACAGATGCGTACAACAATTTTAAGTGTTAGCTCACATACGTTTTATTACAATGCAAAACACACGAAATAGGTATTTAAAAACACAACCATCGTAGCAATATTTCAAAGAATTTATAAAACGTGAAGACTCTATATAGCATTGTTCTATACGCTTTAAAAGTAAGAAAATTAGTAAAGTGTCACTAGCTGAAGTCTGTTCATAAAATCTTTGATGTTACTACTGTTCCTTCAGCCTTATTATCTGACAACGGCTTCCTAAGTGTTCTAATGCACTAAATGATAGTTTTATACTAGCAAATGTACTCTTGGTTTGTAAAAATATTTAATTTGGGGGCTGAGTTGGATGTTATTACTGAATAAAGACTCCAGCTTCCAATGTTCTTGAAATTTTCTGTTTTTGTGTGCGTGTACCGATGCCACTTCTTATTTACCTCTTGCGAGCACTTTTATCTTAAAATCCTTATCCTGCTAAATTCTTAAGAATCAAAATAAAAAATTCCGAAAAAAAATTACAAGCTTCAGAATTTGTTGAAGCAATATTTGGTCATTTTCAGAATCTAAGCTGTGATTTATTATAGTTTATAAGAGGTAAATTACAGAAAGAAGCATTTTTGTTTTCTAATAATAGAGCTGTTTTATTTTCGAGTAGCCGCAACGTCAATGCAAAAGCTGTGTTTCGTCACAAACATGCGAATTTTGTATAGTTTTAGCAATCTATTTATAAAGTATGAGTCAAGTTAAGAACCTTTACACACATCCTAAAATTTTATCTACTACTCATCAACTTTGTCACAGTAAAACTTTTGCAATCGAAACTTATCACTAAAATTCTTATCTAAAATCTGAAAGTGGTTTCCCTTGAGATGACAAAAGCGATAACCATTTTTCCCGGTATCGACCTTTTTTAGTGCCTTTATCTTGACTACGTAGCTAGATTAGCTTAAATAGTTATTCTAGGCAGCCTAACACCGTACTTCTGCATTATATTTTAGTCTTACTTCCTGTTAATCAATGGTGTTTAAATAAAAAGTTGTTGTTATATAATTTATGTAGTAGTTTTCACATTAGTGTTGGCTCTTCAATTATTTGGACCTTGAAAACACGAAGAGCAAACAGGGCTGGACTGCCGTTGTTGAAATGAAACCCTCGTGCACCTAAAACTAAGGTTTAAAATATTAGATAGTTTGTTCTTTGGCTTGTTGACATAGTAAAAGCTACTTCATTTTTGGTGTTTTGAATGTTTGTTTTTACCATCGGGAACTTTAAAATTACCCGAGAAATTACTTGTGGAATTACAACTTTGGTCTATTGTTTATAATATAAGCCTGATAACCATTAGTTCAGTGATATTTTTATTAGACGCAAATATATTTTATTTATTTTTTAATATTGTTAAAGGTTGTTGTTCTATAAATGTGTGATGAGACAGCAAATTTTTCAGATTAAATAACTACACTAAAGAGAAATTGTTTAGGCGAAAACAATTGCAAACAAAAGTTCTTACTTCACAACATCAATTGTTCTCGTTATAAAATTGTTGGTCGAAATGCTTGATAATGCAATGGAATTGTGCTAAAAAGCATATAAGGTTGGTATACTTTTGTTTTGTCTGGCTGTTTTGGTTTTCCTTCGAACATGCTGAGGGACGGCTAAATAGAGAAATGAATGAAATTTTAGTGCGCATACGATTTTAATTGAAAACGACATTTTTTGTTGTGCAGTAAAATTCTGCGAGTTGAGTAAAACGATTTGTCGTTTTAGTTCTCTGAATGAAATCAGCGTCATAGCTCTCACATGACCTTTTCTCTTACTGATACACTCTTTTTTATAAGAACGTCAAATTTTTCGACTGACGCTGAACGTTCTTAAAAATTTTCGGGACATCAGCCTCAGATGTTCATAAGCGTGTTCTTAAAATATCTTTACTGATTTTAGACAATACGTAAGTAATACATGTACCGTATGTAGTATATTTGTGTAGTATAGTAGTAGTAACTGGTACTGACTTTCTTGCTAGTTTGTCTCAAGAGATATACCTGTAAGAACTGCGATTTAGTAAATAAAAAAACCCTGTTATGTAAAACTTTAGTCAAGAAGCCCATTGAGAACCAAATTTTTTAATAACACTCTATGAATTATTTACCGGCAATAGGTTATAATCATAAAAAATGTTCTTCAACTTTTCTCAGCCTCAGCATGTTCTTAACATGTTCTTAAATCTTTGGTGATTTTCAGCCTCATGCTCTTATTAAAAAAGAGTGTTAGTTATTCCTTCTATCAGCCAGAATTCCGTTGAGCTTCTAAATTTAAAAGCAAAAAAAAACCTAGTAAAACTTTAGAAAAAGTTTTTAGTTTCTCGAAAGAAGAAACACTCCTGAATCACCTTCCGAGTTGAGCAAAATGAATGGCCATATCTTAGAGTTCTGCCACCCGAATTAAAGTTTTGGATATCATATATGAAGCGTGATTTTGCAAGACAAAAATTCGAGCTATCTTTATACACCTTTTATCCCACGAAATCCAAAGCTCAAGAGTAATTTCATCCAAGCGTGGACATGTTTACAGCTAACACAAGATTATTTTCCAAAAGAAAATTGTTTTCGTTCCTCTTGTGAGAATTCTATACTGAAAATTACCAAAACCATTTTTTAGGTAATTAATACACAAAGCTTATCTCTACATAACCGCTTTGAGGTCTTTGAACCAATCTAGATTGGTTGTGTTTATCTTTAACGTATCGGTGGAGTAATTTTCAAATGTTTTTCCTACTGGTATGTGTCTTTTTCAAAGATCTGAATCACTTCTTCCTAATTACTTGAGGTAAAGAAGAGAAGTAGCTCAGTGTTTGGGTTGGATTCTTTTTTTGTTATTTTTGATTTAACTCACAACCAGATTGATTTCATAATTTTAGAGCCCTACTGTCTTTGCTATATCGAATGGTATAGTTATGTCTATATGAAAACTGTTATGGTTAGTGCTTGACCTTTCGATTATTTTCATCTGTTTTCTAATAATAGTTAAATGTTTTGTCGAGTTATAGCTTGACGGCTGTTCTTGTAATGTTTTCATAAGAAAAACTTGATCTTTACTAATTATAAGCTAACATCACGTGCGATCTTCAAAGATCTTGTCAAAGATATTTCCTTTCAAATTTTCGGATTTAAACAGATTTGACATCAAAAATGTTGTCACGAATGATAATGGAGGGCTCCGACGTAGTTAATAAGGTTTTGTACAGTACTTGTTTTCACTCGATGTGTAAAGAAAGAGGAAGGTGAATTAAAGTATCATTAATCATGGGAAACTGTTAGCCACTCAAAGCGACGAACCACAGACTTTGGAAAATTTCCACGCCACATAAAGTTATACTTTTTATTTCCATTTCCGTTGCATGCGTTTAACCATTACGAAGTTAATTTTATAACTTCCATAAGAAATTTAAAGTTTTCCAACCATGAGCCTAAAACAAGATCCTCTTAGATTATATGGCGTCTATAACTGCGTTGTCGCCTTTTGCCACAGTATAGCGCGCGCCGGCATCCACGACATCGTAAAATTTTATGCAATACATTGTAACCTCAAATCAAATTCTTTTTTAACAAACTACATATCTCCAATTTACTCACCAATAAGAGGCAAACCCCAAGGCCCAGGAGGAAGGTTGCGTATCTTTTGCTTTTCCGAGTAAAGTTTTGCTACAGCGATGATGCCGACAGCTATAAGAAGAAAAGCAACCTTTTCCACACTCGAATCGAGGTAGTTTTTCCAAGAATTTTCAAGCATATCTGTTTCCTCAGCCAGTTTCATTTCGCCTTGCGCTCGATGTTCTAACCTGATCAGTGTGCTCCGTGTGGCTAACTTGACTGACCTGTTACGAAAGATATAACCTAAATTGAAGTGTAGCTGCCATCAAGTTTTGTTGATTTAGAATCTGACCAGCCAATTGGCTGTAGAGGCTGTTACAGATGAGTAACTAAGCTGTTTTGCGTGTTACAGTCCAACGATACTTGCGCCAGTCGGCCAGCCTCAGCATGTCAATAGACGTGCTTTGTAACACAATCATAGGAGATGGTTTAAACTTATGTAAACAATATTTTCTGTTACAAGATAGCATGTTCGCTGACCAGAAGCGACTCCGTTTGCGTGTTATGTTCCTTATTGTCAGTTTATGACACTAAGTGCTTTTTGGACTGTTGTTGAATCGTTCCTCTTTTGCACAAAAATCCTTGTTTGAATTTCTTAAAAGAAAGCACCAAAAGAAAGATGGCGTGAATGCTGTTTGATTTAATTGTGTTGTAAATTAATAGCTTCCTAGTGTTTTCAAAAGCCTAAATGCTTACACAACGTAGACAATTTTGTTTTTTTTTAATCTTTGCGCAAAGCCAAACGAGAACGTTCATGCTTTATGATAAAAAGAAAAACCTTCAAAAGCAAAGCTAAAGCTTCAAATACTCTACGGTAAAGAGTCCAAATTACAAGGGCAAGATATTCAAGTTGAAAAGCAGGAAATGGGGAACAATGCGAACAGGAAATGTCTAACAATACCGGTAGATTGCGCCGACGTAAATTGACAAAGCCAAATCATGCAATTGCATGACTTTAGCCCATAGGTTTGGCGGTTTTCTGACTTAAGAAATTACACATGAGATTAAACAAGTGCGAGATTAGATAAAAGAGTAATTATGGACTAAGAGGTTACTAAAACATCAATCATTATCTCGCGGACTTTTGTGTTTATTGTTTATTTTACTAACAGTAATAAATTTAGCACTGCTTTTGACGTGCATATCCCAGGTTCACTGTGCACGTCCGGATCTGTTTGATTGATTTCATATAATTGAAACTAAACAAAGATCAAGAAAAGGTACTAGTATCAGTTTGTGGCGCGGTGTTCTCTTCGTGGAGTTGTGCAGAGTTTTTAAAAGATTTATATTTTCAAAACTGGAGCAGTTATATCAAACTCTTTCTACGTTGGCGTCGCGTGGTTCACCCAGTCAGTTATCAATATCTAACTTCTCCTTACATAACACATACAAAATAATACGTTTGGTAATGAGAAAATGAGAAATGTTCAAACAAAGCAACTACTGAAGATGAAAAGTAAAATTCTCCCAAACTTGTTCCATGAAAAGTATGGGCTCTAGTTGAGAGAATTTACTAATAGAACTGGGACTGAAAGAGAGTACGAGGTCTCTGGTGCTGGAAATGTCAATGAATATATGCAAAAAAGATGCGGACGGAGCTTAAAGGTCAAGTAGGATACGAGACTGCCTCGAGCAAAATTTGCGGCGAATACTCCCTCAGTATTGTTCACAGCTCGAGACATCACTTCATACGTTGATAGTCATGTGTTTGCCATAGCAACAAATCAAGGAACCGGCCCTGTTCTATTCAGTCATTTGAGTTAGTTTCGTGTTTTGAGCTTTCAAACAACGGCGCAGTGCAAGGTGTCTGAAGGTTACAAAATTTCAGTGATCATGCCTTCTAACTGGGTAGGCTAATTGCGTAAAACTGTTTATGAACGAGTCTCGAGTGAACGGAGAGATATTCCTTAGTACTCTTGTAAGACTTTTTACTTAGAAAATATTGTTTGGTAGTTACAGAGAAAACAAACATAGCATTTTTGTTTTCCATTTCTCAGATGATAATTGTAAGACATGGCGTAGCATTTGTAAGTCTTGTCATAAGCACGTGTCTCGTCCTTTTAGGTATTCAGTTCGTCGTTGTTTTTAGTCTTGCTTATGAGTAATTGTGTGAGGGTTTACGATATTTAGTATTATTCTAATACTTGCAATCCTTTTACTACTAGATTATATTTTTCTACTTTTTATGTTTGGGTGGTCTACCATGTAGGGGCTGATGACCTGTTGTAGTCTGCCTCGCTGTATAGATTTTGTGTTATTTCGTTTGTATAAAGTGAAAGCAAAATAAATAAATAAACAAATAAAATAAATAAAACAAAATGTTTAAAGTATGGTATCTAATATTTCAGGCTAGCTTGCTTTGTAGCTTGTAAAACACTCTTTTTGTTCTAGAAGAACGTCAGTTTTTGCCTGAGGTTGAATGTTCTTGAATATTTGAAGATTTCAGCCTCAAATATTGTTAAAATTGATGTTCTTAAACAAAACAAAACTGTTAATATTGAGTGTGCAGTTGTTATTTTCCATTCGTACAAACCAACCGGAAGTACAAACATGCTTTACTGAACTAACCGCTACCATGGCCGGCAAAAAGAAACACAGCGATTTAAATTGATAAAATAATGACACAGACAAAGTGTTTATAAAATATTCCGCGATGTGTAGTGTTTCAGGATATTCACTGGTCTCTCCCTTGCAACCGCTGTGTCGTCCGCAGCGCTTCTGACAACACAGGTAGCGGCTGCGAGAGAGACTGTACATTCACAAGCACCGTTCAATTTTGGTAAAGAATGAAACGAGCAAAGATTAGAAATATGTCGTCAGTCGAACGCTTTTCATAATTCTATGAGTACTCCTAGTAGAAAAAAAAATTAATAATTTTGAAGATTTCAGCCTCAAATCAGTTGTCGAAATGTTCTTAAACATAACTGTTAGTATTGGATGTACAGTTGTTTTTTCTTACTAGAAGCACAAACATGCTTTACTGAACTAGCTAGCCCGGCTACCATGGCCGGCAAAGAAATATAATAACAAATAAGAAAATGATAAAATTATTTAGGCTGTATAAAAGTTAAAGTGTGTAAAATCCAAACATTTTCAACTTAAAAAGTCATCTTCAGGGATATGTTCGACTGTGTAAATTTTTCAAAACTTTATAGGAAAATTGGACGAGATAAGATTATAAAGTTTTGAAAAATGTACGTGGTCGAACAAAACCCTGAAGATGACTTTTTAAGCCAAAAACATTTGGTTTTTACATATTTTAATATTTATACAGCTTAAATAATTTTATCTTTTACCTTTTTAAGCGAACATATGTCAAATAAATATAAGAAAATATTCAAAACAAACTTGTACATACAGTGATACACATCACTAAAGGCGATGCTGCACTGATGAACATTAGCTGAGAAGAAATTTATTTCCATAACCTTGTCGACAGCATCCAAAACAAAAGCTCTTCGCCATTCCTCGGTCTCAATATGTTATCAGAATGTTGATAAAACAGTTTAAATCCATAAAAAGTTTTACGGTTTACACGCGTTAAAATTTTATAAAATGTACATTGACGTTTCGTCTTCTCTTGTGGAAGGCTTCATGAGAATGATAATACATTGACGTTTCGTCTTCTCTTGTAGAAGGCTTCATCAGAATGATAAGAAGATGAAATACTAGCGAATAAAAGTGAAACGAAACTAAATTAGCATATGTAATAAAAGAATGAAGAAACGATTCGTGTGCTAAAAGGGAAAACACAATAGAACAGTAAATCGTGCGGTAAAATTTTCCCTAATTAATTGTTTCCAAGTAAAACTGAGTTGGTAAGAATCGTCTTTATTAAAATTTTTTTGGGTGTTTTTGAATTTCAATACTTTCTTTGACTAATCGTGGTAAATGTTTTTCTGTTTTGGCAATTACTTGAGTGTTTATCAGAATGTTCTCGGAAATTTTGGGTATTTTCAACCTCATGTTCTTTTATTGAGAGGTGCTTAAAAACAAAGAGAGTATCAAATTTCCTGAATTCTTTATGGCCCAAAATAAACTGTTCATAATAACAGTTAATTCTAAGGATTGTTCAGAAAAATATTAATTATATTGATTACTCCAAACATTAATTTAGTTTTAAATACTGAAGTGCTTAATTGGTCATTGGTCATTTGCTTTATTTATTGGCAACACTGAACCTGGTTGTAGGTTTTTCTCTTCAATCATGATCAATCCTCAAATATACATGTACTAAATTTTGAAAAAAGACTGCCGGAACAATTGGAAGTTATGTGTTTTATTAACTTTCTTGTATTTCCCAAGCTATGTGATGTGCATGCTAACCCTTTCCAGCTCTTACATAGTTCATCAACTTCTGAATTCTCCTGAGGTGTACAACGTAAAACAAATTGTTTGGTTAAGAGAATACAAAATTTCATCACCAAAACATTTCTCCTAGATGAGATGCCAGTTTCTCCCAATCGTTTCACAGAATTAATGTGAATGTAAGCTGGAAGAATTTGCACTTGAAATTTGATCACAAAAGATTTCCCCACGGATGAGATGCGAGCTTCTCCCAATAGTTTTACGGAAACAATGTGATTATCAAGTCCGGAAAAGAGTGTACAACCTTTTTGCGTCCGACGTAAGGAGAACGCAATCCTAATCTGAAGTTGGATGGTCTCCCTGTGTTGTACAAGCCAAGAAATTTTGAGATTTTTCGTTCGTGGACTGCCATTTGGACGCCCCTCTTGGTTTTTGCAGGGGCCGGCCTCGTTTTCGAATCTGGCCGACCTTTTATAGTCGAGCTGTTGTGTAACAAACATGTGCTTCAACGTTGCGAGGTGATTTATTGCGTGTGGTTTTCGCTGCTTTTTGAAGGAAAGTGAAGCCGTATTATATTATTTCAAATCATTGGCAAGAAACAAAATTTTAAAAAAGAAAAGAAGGAAATGTTTACTTCCCTTTGGTTTGCAAAAGAAAAATAACAGTAACGGAGAAAGCTTTCGATGGCGTAGCTGGAACGGAATTTGTAACGATAATTACAAAACATTTAGTTCATCGACCAAAATATACGAAAATCTTTTTTGTGGTAATGGGTTTTGGTAGGAACAATGCCAAAAAAAATAAGGAAAATTTTTTTCTCTCTTTGAAAAGTAGTTTTTTAGCCAGCAAAACAAAAAACAAAAAGACAATCAAATGCGCCAGGCGAGGATTTGAACTGCGGACATGCCCAACCAAGCGTGCTATCACGCTCTGTTGCAGGCGTTCTTGTCAACTTTTTATGACGAATTATTGAGTAAAGCATTATTATTGTTTAACTTATTATTTAACCATTAAAAATTTTGATTTGATTTAATCTTTGGCTGCAAGGATAACACAGGAAAATATTATAAAGAATTCCGGCGACGTAACTGTTTAGTAATCAGTACATTCTGCGGCGAGCAGTTTTCGTCAGTCGAACGCATATTAATCTATGATTACTTCTAGTTGCATACTTGTTTCATGCCACCATAGCAACAGAAACAGTTTTCCAAGATGACTGGAAAAATAGTTATTTCACGGAAGCTACTGAAATGCGAAAAAACCCAACAACCTAAATGATTGACTTTGTTTTTCTTTACCAAACTGCAAATGAGCACCCCATGAAAACCACCAGAGAGTGACTGAAGCTTCCTCAGTAAATATCTATTTTATTTATTAAATTATTTAATATATAATAGATGATCTAATTTTAAAACCACTGCATGGAAACCTACAAAGTGACCATTCATTTTCTTTGTCTTTACAAGTAGATTCTGAAAATGTCCACTGTTTTAACAAATTCTGAAGTTTGCAATTTTGTTGAAATGTTATATGCCTTTGGTTTTTAGAAATTTAGAATTTTAACCTATTTCAAAGGTTTCACGCGAGTAAATGCCTAAATGCTTTATCTGTTAAACTTCCATTGCGTTAGTTTTGTTTAAAGATGGTATTATTCAAAATATAATTGAAACGCTTTAACCACTTGTGACAAAGTCTTTATCAAGTTTTCCAGGTGTTTACATTATTGCTTTATAATGTTCTGTGTTTCTAGTTCTGCAGCTTTGTTTTTAGTTAATACGATAGTTTATCTGCGCCGACTCAGAACGAACAAGCTATGTTTAAGTCGGTACAAGTAGTTTTGGCTTTTACAGCTAATCACAGCTGATGTTCGACATTTTACTGCTTAAGGAGTCAGGTTTGTGGCTTTTGATAACATATTGTGGTAATATACTAATAATAACATATTGAACATGGTATGTCTAAGGAAACTGCTGTGTTTGAAGAATGCTACAACATATGCAATTGTAGGAGCTCGAAGGCTCCATCTAATCAAAATTGTTGCTGGATGTAAATTGCATACGATATAGCTGCAAAGAATTGTTAACCATTTTTATTTATAATATCTCGATCACTATGAAATTCGATACGCGTGCAGACAAAGTCAATTATTAGTTCAGAACAAGAAGAAGTATTGACTGATGTTACATAAAATCGTAACGGCTGAAGCCAAGTCAAGTTTTCATATCAGTTCATCGTATGGGATTTATTGCAGAACAAACTAAGAGAATGCAATGGCTGTTTTTTGACAAATGAGAACCGTACTGTTTCACATAGAATTAGTCGTTCTTTTTTATTTGCATGATTGCATGTTCGTCTTAATTTTGAGCAGTGACTCATACTAATTGACTCCGAGCACGTAAGTAGAGCGTAAGTTTATGCATATTTAAGAGAGAATCGAACACGCTTATGTCGGCCGGATCTATACCGTTTGTGGCTTTACATACTCATAGTTGTTGATTTTAGCAAAATAAAGTTCTGACTTTAGAGAAATGTGCGTTGTTTTCACCGTAAGCTGTTAGCATGGCGTCAAGTTGTACCGAACAATTTTCCGTGAGCATTCAAGATGATTAAGTCTTTTCGACAGAACAACAACAATTGATAACTTTGCAGGGTAGCTGAAAAACCTCTGTCTGAACGGCTTACAAGAATTCAGGAAAAAGCTTTTCAGTTTAATTATCAAGCAGAGTTAAATCATCATTATACCGGCAGTAGTCATGTATCGAAGGAAAATAAGTTTTTTGGTTGTACCCGGCATTTTTTTGCCAGAGAGAAAATGTTTCAAAAAGAGGCTTAAGTTTCAAAAGGATTTTTACAGCCTACCTTAATTCATGTGCAGAAAACACCGTGCAAACTTTGCAAGACACTTTTCTGTTTCTTGCTTTCTTTAATCTCGTGCTCATGTTCAAACGTTTCAATTAAACTCAGGAAAATCCATCGTTGGTATTAGTTTTTGGTAACTGAACGGCCACACCGAAAACCGCACTGAAGTGCGCGATGTCACCAGAATAGACATTATGTCATCTTAATTCGAGATATTTCCCTGATATATTTCGTTTCACTTGTAATTTTTTGTCATATGTATATATGTATATTCTAAAGTAATATATTGCGCGTTTTTTAGTGCGTGCTTTGGGGAAGTCTTATGTTGCGGTTGAATAGGCTCATTCTCATGACCGCGGTTGAAAGTTTGGGTTGAAATCAAAATCAAAGCACGATAAGCTTTGCCCTCCTTTAGCAAGTGCAGCTTTACGACAACTCTCGCGAATTAGCAGGATTTAATCATGCTAAGAGAAAGCTTTGCATTAATAAACAGATAAGAATAAAATAATTCGTGACTTTTGAGTGCTAATTGCAACTTCGGAATCTTAACGACCGGCCCTCGAGAAAGTATCATCGATGTGCGTGTTTTTTGCCTGTAGTAGAGTGCACACGGACAACTGTCTGGCACAAATCTCATGGCTTTGTTTGCATTGTACCTTGGCCAGCAGCTGTAAAACCACAATAACGAGCTTTAAGTGCAAAGTATACGGAAATATAGCTTAATTCGGTTGATAATTTTAGTTTTGCTTCTCGGAAATGACTATTTTTTAACAATCATGAAACACCTGAAATATGGCAAGATCTTTCCGTTCTCTAGCAGGGATATTTACTTACTGAAGCCTTACGTTGTAAAATAAAGAGCTGTAACTTTCAGGCTAAGATCATGCAAAGCTTAAACAATTACAAAACAAACCAACAATAGAAGGGCTACTAAAATTGTATCCCGAACAAAAGCATCAGAGTTTAACTTTTTCAAAACGTACGGAATTTTGTACAAGGAAATGGAGAAAACAGACATATTTTGTCGTGGAGGCGATTATCTGCACCTCGTGTGTGGCATTTCAGTAACAGCTATAATTATAAAAAGACTTTGCAATTCGTACAATTTCCTGATCAATGCTTAAAATTCCGTTGAGCCAGACGCAAGAGCTTGACTTGAAAAACAAATGTTTTTGTGTGTTGATCCATGTTTTATGTGTTTTGAATGAAAATTGTGTAATGCGGATTTCCTGATCACTAAATTCCTCCACATGTAATCGGGGCACCCATATGCCATATGGTGGTGGTTGATAGAAACTTTGGTACTGGTATCACGGTGTTCACTGTGCTCTTGAGAATAACTTAAAAAAAATAGTCCTTAGAAAGTTTTTATCACTCTTTCATTTTTGGTAATTTGGTGAGTATTAGTTATTATAGTTCGTAATGTCATCATCATCATGTCTCTGATATTGCTGATGAGACAAACCTTGATCAGTTAAAGTACAATAAAAACGTGCGTATAAGGATCTAGAATTTACGAACATGTTAGGCTTAAGGTTTCAAATTAGACTCCTTTTTCATAAGAACCTATTTAGCCCATCATCTTCAATAGGTTCTTATTGGGAGGACATCATGAAACGTCAATGTTAGCGAGTTCGAATCGCGTCACTTACGTGAGCCAGTAAACCCCGGATGATCTGTACATTCACTCAGCACGTCGCTTGAAATGACAGCTTTTGTTGGAGAAAAGATAATATCTTCTGTGATTGAATTTCTTTCTCGCACAAACTTTTTGATACACTACACTATCGACGGAGCGGGGATCGACAGTGTAAAGATCAGTGGAGAACTGAACTGCGACCAACAGAGCCCTTTCACCTTGAGATCTGTGCTGAGAACTCATGTAAAGCAATTTGAAAATACCTTGAGCAAGACTGAGAATACCTCGAGCAAAACAGAAGAACTCATGCAAAGCAATTTGAAAATACCTTGAGCAAGACTGAGAATACCTCGAGCAAAACAGAACTCTTAGTAAATTGAACAATTCTGAGCATTTTTGATTGAAACTCCGTTGCAGCACAGTATTTAAAACTAACTTAATATATTATGAGTGTTACGTGTTTTAAATGGGGTAACGTTTGCGATGCAGGCCGTCAACAGGCAACCTGTTTATTTAGCAATCAAAACAAATATCTTATTTAATCGCAAAAAGCTTAAGATCAGATGATAATGGAAATCTTTACATTTTTCAAGAATATGATTTGAAATACATAAAGAACTTCGGTTTTAACTACGGAGCTGTTCCGTTGAAGTTTTTAATATGTGCACGATAATAATTACACGAAATTGTGGTTTCACGCTTGGTTATATTGTAAGTTTGTTTCATATGAAAATACAGTCACAGATAATTTCTTGTAATTTATTATTTTTTGATTTGTTATTTTTTTTATGTAAACTTCAACATACAGAAACACTGTTTAAATGCGAGTTTAGACGCAGGTCAAAAATTGGTAATTTTTAATGTCCGATTACGTACACCTTACGTACCTATTTTTTTACAAATATGAAGGCACAAATACAAAGAAAACCAAAATAAAATAGTCTGGTATCAGTCCGCAAGTATCAAGAAACAAATTAAAATAGTTTGACTTTTACAGACATGCATGCGAGTGCTTTGCAAGAATAAATTTATGTATGTTTATCAGCGAAACTGTATTCTATAGAAAAATATTTAATATGGCATAAATTCCAGATCACTTTTACCCTGTTGGTAGTATCTGATCGCTATTGGCCTTGTTGGACTCAGGTAGCCTATAGTCTTATACCAAATACCATTTTGATAAAAACCTGTTTAGGCTAAGTTCAAAAACTGTAGGTTCCTATATGTGGGTTTTTACTGTTTGACTAGTAAGGTGTCAGTTTCGAGCAGCTAAAAGTTACATTCTTCGACTAGTCACATTTATCAAAAGTATCCAGAAGCACTGAATTTACAAACTGTTACGCCGAAAAGGAATATGCCTCTCATATGCTGAAGCAAAAAACAAGTGTATACTTGTTATGAAAATGTTTTTATAAGAAAATTGAAAAGCAGACAGACTAATGGCTTGTACTTTTAATCTCAAATTAACCTGCGTTGCCCTACAACAGCTTTCCGTGTTTTGTGAGTGCACTCTCTTTAAAAAAACAATAAGATCTATAATAGGTTTAAACTCCAAAAGCTCTTTCGAAATTTGTTTAAAGTCCTAGGCTATGAAAGTGATTTTGTTCAAGTTTTAGTACCGGTCAGTTAACAGTTTTACATTACCTAGTCAGAACTCCGAGCTTGTGTACTGTAAAACATTTTCAGATTGTTCATCATAAGAAGTATAGAGCTGTTTATAAAAGACTCGTCGGAAATCTTGGGGGTTTACGCTGCGCTTGCTCCGAAAGTCCGTCCTCTGTAAAAAGCTATAGTGAACTAAATATACATCGGTTTATGGAAGACTTTATTGAATTTATTTATTGGGTAGTGACATTAATATGACTGGATGCGAGTCTTGGTTAGTTTTAAGTTTTTCTAAAAATAAGATTAAAGTTAAAGAGTATACCATGCGCCCTTCATGCAGCAAGGCATGCATGAGTCAGGCTTTCTACATGTTGAAATACATCACACTTTCAGGCTTTCGCTATGCAGCAAATGGCAGTTTTTTTTTCTCGTGCAAGAAACGTTATCAGGCTTCTAGCATGCAAGAACCTGAAAATGACAAGTTTCTATCGTATAAGAAATGTCAAGCTTCCGTCATGGAAGATGTTACAGGATTCCTTCATGCGAGAAATAACAGGCTAATGTCCTACGTCACACTTCCTTTATATTAGAGAATATATGTCATGCATCCGTCATACGAAAAGTGTTTTTGTCTAAGATTAATTGTGAAATTATCTTATCTTTTGGGAGTAAATATCTCGACCAATATAAGACTTTAACGGGCAATAAATATATTACATGGAGTAGGATTTCTAGTCAGTTTTGTGTTTGAAAGTTTAACTGTCTAGTAGAAATAGACTAGATGTTTTCTCTAACCCAACTACGTATGACTAACAGATACTTTAAACACATAAGTTCCTGGCGACTTTTATTTGAACCGATGTAACTAATACGCTCAACGGCTTTTTTAAGCAAAACAGTAAACATTTTCATTTTTCATTTATGAACAGAAATACCGCTAAATTTTATTTTATACATCAAACTGATCGAAATCAAGGAAAACAAAAGTGTTAGTTGAACTGTATGTTGATGAAGAGAAGAACAAAACATACCATTTAATAATCCTTTGTTAATCTGTTTCATATATCTCAGAGGGCGGAGGATATGTAAAGAAGAACTACAAATTCACAACGTGTTTACTATTGTTTTGCATATAACCTCGACAGGTCCAATACACGCTAAGTACAATCACCTAGCTGAAAATTGGACCAGACAACCTTAAAAATTTTATCATTTAAAATCTTTGTACACATGCAGACTGATATGTACATGTAAGTTCGTAACATTTCTAACCGCCCCTTTCATTTGGAAATATCAGGAAATAGGAAAAGTTTAGGCAGAAATCGCCATAAAGTTTAAAAACAGCCTCAGTCGAGAGGAGTATTGGTTCTAATATAAAATGGCGTCTTGGAGTGGATTAAGACTTTGTAATATCCTTTAAATTTCCTGAAGCTTTTGCCTACAAAATTCTATTTTTAATTGTTGAAACCTTGGAGAAAAATTGAAAGGAATGGTAAACTCCTTTTTCCGACACTAGTTTCAAAATATCAGTGGTTAGACTGACAGCACTATACCAAAGGAGCGAGCCGGATTCGCTCCAATATTTTAAGTCAGTTGTCTGTGCTCCTAATTAGAGTTAGTCAAAACAAAGTAAATAAATATGTACGTATACGTAATTGAACTTTTTGGGACCTTTTGCTGCGACCATCTCTCAAGTTCATTCTATGTAAAATCACAGATGTCATTGAAGCATAAGCACCTAAGTGAGTATCTTTGTAGATATGGATCTTTATGTTTCGGCTAATTAAGACACAGTACAGTCGTCGC
The DNA here is from genome assembly GCA_027575215.2 of Hydrozoanthus sils. NCBI lineage: Eukaryota > Metazoa > Cnidaria > Anthozoa > Zoantharia > Hydrozoanthidae > Hydrozoanthus > Hydrozoanthus sils. The sequence continues at coordinate 21,617 of JAOBRD020245487.1, forward strand.
GCTAAGACCGACAGGAAGTTAAAGAATGTCAGAATTTCTTTAGCAAATGAGACCTAGACACTTAAAGTCTACCAATCTTTACCTACCGTGTTGAAGTTTGCGAGTAAATTTATATATCCCAGATATTATTACAAGGCAACTAACCGAAGAATTAAACTTAAAACTATTTTGATTTGTTTAAAGAATTTAGCGAAAAGTGTGCGACAAGATTTTCTACCAGAAAATATTATGTTGTAAAATGTAATAAGCAGACGTAACCAGCGTTGTGTTTGTGTTGACGTATATATTTTGTAAATACCTCATCAACCCCATTCATATCCTTCTCAAAAACTTTGATCAGCTGATCATTTCTCTGCTCTAAAAAGGAAATTGGAAAAAGGCACGGAATAATATTACATCAGAACAGTGCTTGCCAACACAGCTTTTCACTTACCTGAATTGTATAGTTTAAAAACGATCTCTTTTAACCTTGTTTTCGGCTTTGTTCAGGAAAAATGTCACATTGTTTTTTGAAGGTGATTGGTTTCTTTGTGGGGAATGTAGCTCGGTAGAGCGGACTCGCTTGGCGCGCCACACGGAATACCAGTGACTATAGTTTCTCTCTCTTTTCTCTTTATAAAAGTTTGCGACGGTTGTAGTTTCTTGTTACAGTATAAGTACTTTCTCTTCTCCGTTCTTTACTCGAGATCTCGAGATCTCTCTTACTACTTTACAATCATTCGTTTAAATACTTCACTCATAACAAAAGACTTAAACGAACTGTACAGTACAAAGTAACTTCTCAACACACGTGTACCAACAATAACTTATCATGAACAATGAGAAGTGACTAATAAAGAACTCAAAAGATATTGATTATACAAAGAACTCAAAAGATATTGATTAAACAAAGAACTGAAAAAGGTTTTGCTAAGTAACAGAAGTTTTCTAAAAATGTTTTAGCAGAATTCCAGATGCAGATTGATTATTTGTTAGTTAGGGACATGACCTTCTTGCAAAAAAAAAAACCCAAGTAATCTCATTTGATAAAAATCAGCAAGTTTTTCTGTTCTGTTCCCATCACCACCAATTAAAATCGCCATCTGCTACCATTTGCATCTCCATCTTCATAATCATTTCCACCACCATCTTCATAACCATTTCCATCTTCATCTTCATAACAATTTCCATCTCGAACTTCATAACCATTTCCATCTCCATCTTCATAACCAATTCCATCTCCATCTTCAAAACCATTTCCATCTTCATCTTCATAACCATTTCCATCTCCATCTTCAAAACCATTTCCATCTCCATCTTCATAACCAATTCCATCTCCATCTTCAAAACCATTTCCA
>JAOBRD020245596.1:0-34058 GCA_027575215.2 Hydrozoanthus sils
TTGGGATCCCTATTCAACATTGGAGTTAAAGACAAACAGCCCTCGAAACTATGTAAATTTCTGATTTCGGAATTTCTATCACCACCGGAAAGCTATTGGACTAATTTCTCGCTAGCGTTTGTTCTCTTTTACGGACCTAAGACTGAAGCCACGTAATGAATATCTTAATAACCTTGTTTGCTCGGTCTGTCCGGAAAAATGTTAATCGAGGTCTGTACAATGAAAAAACTGGTGCAAATGTTTTCAATTCCCGGACAGACCTCGCGCTCGGTTTTTAAGATACATTTAATATAACCGATCGTAGCAAAGCTCATACCACAAGACAGAGGTCTGAGATTTCGCAGTAAAGCCCGAGAGAATGAGGTTAACAAGTTATTTTCAATATATATTCTTTTCGTTTGAAGTGTTAAAAATTAAAAGAAAGCGAAAAGCGATAAAAAAGAAAGGTTTGTAGCGCCCGCTGGCGTTCGAAAGATTATGTCTGGCATGCTGTATACATTAAGGTAGATTAAAGCTAGACTGAGCTACTTACGAGCATTCACTGTATCACAATCTTTCAGCCGGGGAACGTTCTCGAGTGTGCAAGTGATAGTACTGGTGATGGTAGTGACGTCTGCGTTTTCAAAAGCACTTACGTTTTCGGTCGTTTCTACTCTCGGGAGCGTTATCAAATCGCCACGTTTTCGAAGGAAAAAGGCCAAAATGCATATCGAAATGTTTCCGCCTGCGATGTCTAATGACTAATGTAGTCTTGCGTGCAAAAGATGCGAAAACTGTGCGGTAATCCTTATTTGTTGGGGTTATTTTCCTGGTATAAATTACTCAAAATTCAATTTTTATTTTTCCTGCATTACTGTTCTATTGAACGTTGTTTGTCAAAACTAAACGTTTCTCTACAAAGCCTAGAAAAACATTCACATTAACGCTAAGGTTAGAACCTAAGGGCTTCAAGCCAACTGTCGTTGTAAGGTCATCTGTTTCTTTTTTAATATGTACTAAATATAAAATATTCAGAAAGATCAAAAAACCAAATCAATTATGAGGCATGATGTAATATGTTAAACATTCTTTACGATGTCGCTAAGACTGCCGAATTCTCATCATCTTTAATTTTTCCCCTTTTACTGGTAGAGAGACACTTAACCATCCTATCAACTGGCAGAGTTTACATTTATCACATGCAAAACATCTGATTATGGGACACTGCGAGACATCGGAATTTTGGCTATTGTTCAGATGAGTCTTTCAGCTGAAACGCAGATGTGCTTTTCCATCCGTAATAAACTAAACTTCGTGAGGTCTTGAGAAGAATGTAACTAAAGCTTCTTTTTAAAGTTACCTAGGACTTCACCAACTTCACGCTTCCCTTTTACATTTTGTTGTGTTTCGATACTGTGCACGTTTTTTCAGTGTCGTAGTCGCAAACTTGTAGAGTATGCCCGACTATATGAAAATGGGACTCAAAGGGTTTTTTTTGAAAATGTTAAAATTGCCACCACACTGTATTATCATTATGTTTTTGAGAGGTCTGAGATTTCCCAGTAAAGACCGATCGAACAAAGTTCAATAGATACATCAGAGTGGCAAAAAATATAAAAAAAGGTTTGTAGCGTCCGCGGGCGTTACGGGTTAATACTGACCCCTCTCTAGTCAATCTGCCTTGCAGGATATATTAAGGTACTGATTAAAGCTAAAATGAGCTACTTACGAGCATTCACTGTATCACAATCTTTCAGCCGGGGAACGTTCTCGAGTGTGCAAGTGATGGTAGTGACGTCTGCGTTATCAAAAGCACTTACCCATCGGTCGTTTCTGCTCTCGGGAGCGTTATCAAATCGCCACGTTTTCGAAGGAAAAAAAGGCCAAAATGCATATCGAAATGTTTCTGTCTGCGATGCCTAATGTAGTCTTGTGTGCACAAGATGCGAAAACTGTGCGGTAATCCTTATTTATTGGGGTTATTTTCCTGGCATAAATTACTCAAAATTCAAAATTCTTCGTGCATTACTGTTCTATTGAACGTTGTTTGTCAAAACTAAACGTTTCTCTACAAAGCCTAGAAAAACATTCACATTAACGCTAAGGTTAGAACCTAAGGGCTTCAAGCCAACTGTCGTTGTAAGGTCATCTGTTTCTTTTTTAATACGTACTAAATATAAAGTATTCAGAAGGATCAAAAAACCAAATCAATGTTTGAGCGAAATATGGGGCAAGGATTAGCCATGATGTAATATGTTAAACATTCTTTACGACGTCGCTAACACTGCCAAATTCTCATCATCTTTCATTTATCCCCTTTTACTGGTAAAGAGATATCATGCAGCTGACAGAGTACATTTATCTCATGCAAAACATCTGATTATGGGACAATGCGAGACATCGGAATTTTTGCTATTGTTCAGATGACTCCTTCAGAAACGCAGATGTGCTTTTCCATCCGTAATAAGCTAGATTTTGTGAGAAGGTTTTGAGAAGAATGTAACTAAAGCTTCTTTTTAAAGTTACCGAGGACTTCGCGCTTCCCTTTGACATTTTTCGTGCTTCGATATTGTACACGTTTTTTGTAGTCTCGTAATCGTAAACTCAGTGTAGTTATGCCCGACTAACAAAATGAGACTCGATAGGTTTTTTCTTAAAACGCTTCAAACTGCCAGCACAATGTATTGCTCATTATTTTTTTGAAAGAAGGAATTCAAACAAACAACAATACTTCCAGCAACTGATGGCGATTGTCCGACAGTTTGGTCAGAACACACGCTGAAATTTATAAAACAGGCGCTATAAACGTTTACTCATTGAAATGAGTGAAATGAGTCATTGTTTAAGAAAGCTTGATATCTTTGACACCGCCGTTGGACACTATGTTGAAAGGTATTTTTTAATGCATGCAGTAAATATTGCTCATGCCCATGGCGCTTTTCATTCAGCACCGTGTAGAACCGTGAAGAACTGCTATTTATCTGACCCCCACTTTTGTTCCTTATACAGTAACCAACTGTGTGTAGCAACCATTTCTTAAATGAAACCATCTTTGGGTTAGTTGTTACTTTGGCAGATGTCATTTCTTAATAAAGGAAAGGAAAACTTTATATTCTCTCGGAACCGTTTCGTGACCAAACAAGGATTGTTGTTTTTAATTCTCACACCTTCCGGCTTCCGGAAGCGTTGTCTCTGCATGACCAATGTTTTTTTAAATTGATGTTCATGATAACAAATGGCTCGTCTACTACCTCAAAACTTTCTTTTGAATGAGTTCCTTCCTTTAGGAGCTACGTAGTCCTCAAATCTCTTGAAATTCGAAGATGCCAGTTTCAAGTATCAAGTATCAATTTATTTGCCATTTGGTATATTTTTACAGTTTGTGTGTATGTTACTATAGTTAGAAATAAAACAGTGGCGAGGATGATTGACAGGAAGCGGTTAGGCTTATTGAAGAGTTTAATCCGCATCCTCCTATGTAGTCATTTGATACATTGAAGAGAGAAAGAAAAGACGTGACAAGATGTGCAGATATCAGTAATCAGACTTGATTAATATTTTGAAATGAGATCGAACTTAAGTTATTTTAGTAAATGAAGAGTAAGCAGTGCTTTCTTTGATATCAGAACTCAATGAATTGAATGTCATTGGACCTTGATATTTGATTGAAAATTGACGAAGCTTAGTTCATATACGAGGTAAATGAAATAATTTACTCGACCTGGTGTTATAGTTTTGTATCTGATTATCTAGCATAAAGATATTTTGAAAATTTGTTGGACTGCTGTTGTTTCTAATTTGAAACATAAATTGTGATACCTGTAATTTTCGTATATCTTCTAATTTCAGTAAATGTAAATCTCTGAAGATCGGACTTGTGTGAGCAAGGGAGTCATTCTTATTTATAATTCTTACTGTTCTTTTCTGCAAAATTAACAATCTTGATAGATTTTTTTGATACGTGTTTGCAATTTTAATTAAGAGTTAGCAACATTTGCTCAACTGCAGGAGTTTGTCAAATGGCGTTTGAACATGTCTCTGTCTTATGGGCTTATGAGTTAATTGGAAGGCATACTTTCAAGTGCACTTCGAATTACAAGATTTCGAGATATCGTTACGATCGAAGTAAAACAAAATGTCTCGGTGGCATGAAGAGCTACTCAAGGTTTTAAATTTCTCTTCGTCAGTTCATGTTGATATTGTAAATAAAAAAAATCTGAAATCTGAAATCTGAATCTAAGATCTGAGGTCAAGTTTTTGGTGCAACTAGTTTCACTTCAGTCAAGTTATCGCTCTGATTCACACACACATTTCCATATCGTTAACATTCAAACTGTTCCCTTTACGATTTGACCCCGTGTTCTATCTATATTCATGTATTCATCTAAGCTGCTATTGAAATTCATTGAGCCTTATTTCTTCCATATTTTCATACGGTAAAACGTTCTCATGTAAAGACTAAAATTTCTGTAAAAAATGTTAAAAATCGTGCAAGTATGTATCAAATTTTGAACCAAAAGACAGCATATAATAAGAATGAACTGAAAACTAAGTTACATATAAAGTCTATTATTGTTGTTTTGAAGGCCCTCGTTTATAAATTATAGATTATTCTTCTGTTAACACTTAACTAAAAGCGCATTTTTTCCCCAACCAGTAATACATGTACAGTTGCTTATTTATCTACCGATAACGAGAGTGTTTTTAAATGCACCACGTACAGGAATCAGGAATCAACTTGTACATTTTAAAAGCTATAATTGTAAGTCTAACTCCGTTCTTGACAAGTATAATTGACGCTTTGACATACCCAATTGACGAACTGTGTACTAGTTCGTTAAAACATCCTGTTGAGAATTAAAATACTCTACTGAGTGTACAAAAAGGTTTCGCCTAAGGGCCTTCAATTCATACGGTTGAAGAAAACCAGGCCAGATAACAACAATAACAAACCAGCGCTTCAGCGCAATGTGTAAGGTTTCCAGTCTGCTTTGTCTTAATCTATTCGGAAACTCAACAAAAGATCCGAAAAGCAGCGAATTCGACAACAGTCAGAAACTATGAATGAAGAAAGCGAAACGAAGTAGAACTGACATGTCGCTATATTGGATATCGTTCTCTTAAAAGGGAATGCTGTACATACCATCGTAATGTAACCGATGACCAAACCCGCCGTTCGTCGCTTCATACAACAACACAAACAGCTCTCCAGTTTTCGTGCCGTCCGAACTCCCATACTCACAAGCAGACAATTTGCAAACTTGAAAGTTCAGATGTCGCCTTTTTACGGCAATTATAACCTCTTTGAATGATATGCACAGAACTCCTTGTGATATTTCACTTAGAGCGAGTCTGAAAAGGACTTGAGTAAAAAGCAGAATGGAAAAAGATTGGTTAACTTGTGGAGGAAGACTGGGTCTGTTTTGTTAGCGTGGCCGGTCACGCAAGCGTTAGGGTGGCGACAGAATTCTGAAACTTTTTGTTTTTTGTAAGTTAAAAGAAAACTAAAAACATAATTTCTTGTGTAACCCGGAATGTTTTATATGATTTTTTTTTTGCATACATATGAAGCTAAAGTGTGACTTTATATTACTTTATAATATAGACTTTATCTAACGGGCGCTCTGATTGGTCAAAAATCCATTCTTTATCAGAGTATAAATCATGGGAAAAGCGTGTTTTATTGTTTTTCGACGACTTACCTCTTGCAAACATGGTTTTTAGAGATGGCGAAAACAATGTAAAGTTAAGTTTGAGATTCAGTTCTCTGCGCAATAGCAGAAAGTTTTGAAGAGGTGGTTCGTAAAGCTAAGAAGCTCGAAGAAGAAGCGAAAATAGCGGATAACTTGAAGTCGCGTTTTGTCGAGCTGTCGGTTGTGGATCTGTGTACTTTGTGCTTCTACTCGTAACGTGTAGAATCTATATTATAGAGCAAACAAAGAAGACCAGACTGTGATAAAACACCCCGGGCATTTGTGAACACTCGGGAAATGTGAAATGCACTCGCCTGCGGTCCGTGTTTTCTTCCTTCCTCTCACATGTTCTAAAAATACCCGTCGTGTTTTGGCTAATTGAGTGTAAACGCGGCTTAGCTTCTTTATTATAGAAATAGAAAACTCGCCCTGCTTGCTCTGTTCAGTTATAGAACCACGCGTGAATTTTTAAGTTCACGAAAGAAGTGCTTAGGGAAAAACGAGCAAGCAGGGCGAATTTTCTTTTTCTTTTATAAAATACGCTGCCAGAGTCTGCCGCGAACGAAAACCAGACGTAATTACTCACGTGAGTCTTGTCGAATAGCCGCTTAATAAAGGTAATTTTCCTCGGTGAACTGCACTCTTAAATTAAAAACATAAATGAAAAAATTGCTCTTTTATTATTCTAGTTGAGATAGATCTCTATCAACTTCTCATTTTTGAGAAGAACTTAGAAATGAAACTATAAAAACAATTCTGCTGCGAATGAAAACCAGACTTAGGGCCTCTTTACATGGAGTGAGTTGCCCCGGCAAGCCGAGATATCTCGGCTTGCCGGGTTTCCCGTCTCTATTGTATTTTGCCTTTTCATTTACAGGTAGGTGGGCTATCCTGGCTGGCCGAGTTTCCCATCTCGGCGAGCCGAGACACCCGGCAAGCCGAGACAACTTTAATGCATGTAAAGACATACGGCCGAGATATCTCGGCAAGGCGGGACGAGACTGACAGTTGTGACACACGTAAAGTAACTATTTGGGCTTTATTCAGCGAATAATGCAAGATATTCAGCGAACAATGCAAGATAGCGAAAAGGGGAAGAATTTCTGTTTCAAATCTTGCAGGAGTGGAGAAAATTGACTGAATGATACTTGAAATAATTTTACACATAGGCCAAAATAACACATAAACACCCATGTGACTATCCCTAGCTAAGCAATAACACGCCGCCGGCCATCGTACACCATACGGTCGTTTAACTGTCAATAACCAAATGGCCAAAACTTTTAAAGAGGAACTGAACCCTTACTGGTAATTCTTTTTTAAATTAAGACCTTATAGGTATGGAAACTGTGTTTAAAAGTGCCCCCGGCCTCTCGGTTCCGCCGTGCATGTTAGCTGTCCTATAAGTGTCCTAGCTGTCGTGAGTATCCTAGCTGTCCTAAATATCCTAGCTGTTCTAAGTGTCCAAGCTGTCCTGAGTGTCAGTCGTCGCTGTCCTAAATGTCCAAGCTGTCCTAAGTGTCCTTGATGTCCTAGGTGTCCTAGCTGTCCTAAGTGTCCTTGGTGTCTTAAGTGTCCTAGCTGCCCTAAGTGTCCTAAGTGTCCTGAAAGTCCTAGTTGTCCTAAGTGTCCATGATGTCCTAATTGGGCTCTCTAACTTGCAGTGTTCTGCGTTTCTTAGGCCGGAATTGCAATTATGATTAGTATTAGTTTGCAGTTGGTCGTTTTTTAGTTGATTCTAAAACGGACTTGTTATGTCCTAAAGCTCGTAGCTAATTTTAGACTGTTTACTTGATATACTGCATCCCCTCACACTTGTTTTGAAAATATTATTTGTCAACCCTAAGCGTTTTAGACGGATTTGCTCGCACACTGAATAGCGACGTTCAGTCCGCGCGGTTTTTGCGTTTCTTACATTCGCATTATGCTGTACATTCTCCTCCTCTGGTTTTTGTTCGTTCACGATAAACGGATAAGTTGAATCGATTTCTTGTTCGAGTTCGACTTCGTTGTTGACCTTTGCGTTACTTTTACGTATTTATGCGTCTATAAACGCTGTCTTCCTACCTGAACCTTGTATGAAACCGATAATGGTTGCGGTTAACCACTTCCGTTCTCCTCGATCGGAAATTTTGAACTAAAACTGATTCACTGATTTAAAATTCACGTACTTTTCAAAAATGCTTGTCGTGTTTTGTTTTCTGGTCAGCTTGTTTGTTCGAAGTCGTACTTCTGAGGTTTGGACGTAAGAGGTCAAGTCGTGTTCGTGGTCGTCGTCTCAAAAATAATTCAGCTGGAGTTCGGTTTGTAGTACTATTTGGAGTAGTACGGTAGCTTAGTAAAAATCGCGCTAGTTCCTGCTTGATTGAACTATCAGCCTCTGCATTGAACAATTGTTTGAACGCTTAAACGAATCGCTCTGCTTGACCGTTTGATCTTGGGTTATACGGTGATATCAAAATGTGTTTCGTACCGTTTTGTTTAATGAATTTAATTAGAAAATACATGTGAAGCGAATTGAGGTCCGTTATCTGTAACTAGTTGTTATGGTATACCGTAACTTACAAACATTTCTGAGTTCGTCTATAGTTTTCTGGCTTGTCGTGCTGGCATAATTTCTATTTCGATGATGATGATGTGATTTCTTATCGCTTGTTAAAAAGGGGTTTCATTGCTTCTGAAATTGGCTCTTTTTTACTGCAGCAATGTATTGCGTAGTTCCAAGAAAATGTCCATGCCCCCCCCCCATGGAAGGTTTTTTACGACCCCCATCCCCTTGGGATTTCCGTTCCAGGGGATATTTTGGTGCCCCCCTTCCCCCCCTGGAATTTCCAAACTTTTAAAAGGATGTTTTAGTTCCCCTACACCATGTTTTATCTGAAAGGGCTTCTCTTTGAGACATATTTGATGCAAGTGCCAAGTTAAGCCGACTACTTATCTAACTTCTATTGAATCACATTTCGTTGTAGTTTTTATAATAATTGCAAAAAATAACAGCAAAATAAGAGGCTGTCTTAGTTAAAAGAAACGAAACGTCAACGTTTATCATTTTACAAGCACCTTTAGCTTCTTTATCACGAAAACCAAAATTGATAGAGTTCAGGCCGTTCAGATAAAACAATATCCGTTCAAACTAGACGAATAACACCGTCTAAAAATGCACTAGTTGCATCAAGACTATATACCACCCGTTCTGGGACCCCAAGTACCAAATATGTATAACGCCATTGTCCTCGTAAGAATCCTGTTTTGAATGAAGTCAAAGTTGCTTTTATCCTGTTATCTGGAAACTTAACCGTCTTTGAGAAGAACTCGCTTGCACGACGCAAAAGTAATACCTGAAAGTGAGTTCTAAGTACATGTTCATGCATGCTCGTCAAAAATAAATCATTATCCCAAAATGTGCGCTCAGAAATGTCCACTAAATGTGCAATTTGCCATTGAGTACACTTAAATATACTGGAGTTCATCGATTTGTTGATTTATCAAATCTTAAACGTAATATTGGTAGGTTTCCTTCAGACAGTGCTCTTGGACCCTCTGGAAATAAATTACTCTTCTCACCCCCCACACCCCATAAAAATTTGCACCTCTAGACCCCCCACCCCCCTGTAATTTCCAGTAATCTTCAATGGTGGGGTTATGGATATTTTCATGAACCACACATTCTGCCAGGCTTTCACTCTCTTCTTGATCCCTTCTGTGAAAGTGGAATCGCTCGGCGATTACCAGTGGCTTGGGATCGTAATGACTTTCTGGCGTCTCTACTAGTTGTGCGTACTTAAGCTCACTTTGCTTTGTTGACTGCAGTAGGTCCCTCAGTACGTTGTGTGTCTTGGTTCTCACTGTTGTTAAGAACGTGGCTACGATCTTTTTTAATCATCTACGCTATTTGCCAAAATGTACTGGTCGAATTGTTCTGTGTACGTATTCCAGTCCTCTGTGGCCGGATCGTAGGATTCATACACTCTATTTTGTTTGTAGCCATAATCCTCGTCGCCAGTTGTCGTGTCTATATATATCGAGTAAAGTCTTACTCGTCTACTATAGAGAATACGAAACACGTCTTCAAGCTGCTCTTTCATTCATTCTTATTAACTTAACATTACTTACATTGATATATCAGATGTACAATCATGTGACCACTATAAAAGGTCAGGCTTATTATGTCATAAAGTTCGTAGCTAATTTTAGACTGTTTGCCCAATATACAACTGGGAGACACATGCTGCAAATCGGGGTGATTGGAGGTCCTTGATCCTTGTGCAGTCTGGCACTACAGGCAGGAGAAACAAGGCTGAAAGCTGAAGCCGATGAAAGACGAGCGAAGAGGTAAAGCAGCGGCAAAGAAAGCAGCATCTGTACCAGCAACATATATCTTCATCTGTAGTGGATGTGGCCGTGTCTGCCGTTCTAGAATTGGACTTTTGAGCCACGAGAAAAAATGCTTGTCGCAATGGCATTGAATCATGGACATGGTCCGACGAATGCCTACTACTACTACTTGATACACTACAGTTTTCGTATATTAAACTCCCTAGACTAGAAAGCAACCTGGCAGGTGAAGTAATCCAAATGAGGAGGACTGGGACAAAATTGTTTATTGCTCCCTTGTGCTCTAGGGAGACAAACAGAGATTGCGCAGTGGTTTCAGTAAAAGAGCAATGGCTGCTCTCATCTCTTCGCTGCGACACCAGTAGATTATCGGGTTAAGACTACTCGTGACGTAGAACAGCGTTTCGCTCCATGCCTCAGCAATCAAAGCGCTATCACTCTTTCCTCCGGTGTGCTGATAGAGTAACACGCCCCCAAGCGGGGCATAACACGCTAATAACACGCCGATGATGTAACCCATTGTTATGGCGGTTTTCCTGTGAGGAGTAGGTCTTGAATCGGCGGTTTTCTGCTCCTTGCGAATGCGACGCTTATGATGTTGAACAAGTCGGAATATTTTTGCATACACTACAACGCTTGTTAACAAACCACAGCCCCACGCGATCCCAAGAAGTGCCCAAAATAACTTGTTCGACCAGTACAAACGCAGCGGAATCATTAGCAGCCAGAATAGCCAAATAAACACCGAGAGAAGCAGAGCTCGTTTTGATGTAACGTACTGTTCGCAAAAGAGCGAACGGAACAGCGTGAGGTATCTCTCCAAAGCTATCGCAGTTATGGCGGTGAAAGACACGCAAGTCGCAGTGTATTCAAGGAGAGAGCTAAAAAGTTTAATGTTGCACGAATGATTGTGACCAACATAGAGAAATATCGTTTTAGGCTGTACAAGAAGTCCAACGATTAAGTCTGTCAGTAGAAGACACCCTAGTAGAATGTTAGAAGGGTTTCGAATTGAAGGTGTGCGTAGAATCGCCACAAGGATTAAGAGATTGGTTATAGATGCAAATGGAGCCGACAGCCCATTGATAACGGCTGTACTGATAGCCGTGGACTTGGAAATTACCCATAATTCATCGTCTTCATCAGCTACGACTTGACATAAAACAGAACTGTCTCTTCCAGAGTTAAGAGTTTGATTGTTGTCCATGTTTGTTGCCAGTCTTGTCCTGGGAAGTAGAACTTGCAACGAGTATCGCTACTTCTTTTGTGTGTTTTTTTTCTGTAAATTTCAACCAGAACAAACGCTATACGGGTTTGACTTACGCTTTTTCTTGTTTGAAACAAAACAGCAGGCGTGTCCAAATTAATCCGTTAGTAAAGGCAAAATCTACAGGCGGAAAAAGTTTAAAAGTTTAAGTCCTTCTTTTCAAATGATCAGGAGCAAAGTGCAGACTGTGAAAGAAGTTTCAATTCTTTTGACGTCATGCCTTGTGAATTTTTGAAGAGATAATTTTGACTCTTTTTTCACCTGTTTTGCGGTCTGGCTTTTAGACTTAATGCTAATGCTAAATAAAACATTAGTTCTGGAAGCAAAAATCACCCTCGTTTCCCTTGTTTTTGACCTTATTAGTTTCGTTTAGTTGATCTTCGGGGAAATGACAGAGGTCCTCAAATTTTATTTTCGTACTTCGGGTGAAATTTTTTCCAAACAAAAATTAATATTGAAGAAAGTAAGTGAAAGAGAAATGTTTCCTTGACTACCAAACTGCGTTTGTGTAATGACTTAACAACAATATAAGATAGGTTAGTTCGGAATGTTTTCTTCTTAAAATGCAAACGATTGTCAATATCTTTTAGTAATGAACCGGATGACAGTCGCTGATCATGAGTAGACTGAAAACCATTTGCATTTTAATGATAGAATAGATAAACAACCTTTGCTACTTTATTTTTTTATATAAACTGGCGAAGATGGATTAGTTTTAATACTCGGCCATTTACGGATTTAGAGTGTTAGCAGCGGAATCGAAGTAACTTCAGTATTTGTATTCAGTAAAAACGGCCGAAGCGGTATAAAAAAACTCATCAAACTGTCTTCAGTTCTTGTTCGAATAATTGTTGAAAACTTCTCTTAAAACGCAATTAATCAACCGGGGGGGGTAAGGATGACCATCGGAAAAGTCCCCAAAATACCCTAAAAATACCAAGGGATAAAAATTTCCATCCTAAAAAATAACACTCGGTTTTAAAATTACCCTAAAAATACTAATTAAAAGCTGAAATTTTTCCCTGAGTAGCAAGCGGGTCGGCGCTAAGACCCCTCGTATTGTGCTGAACGTGTTACGCAGTGAATAAAGGCGCGCGCGTAATAGAACGTTCGCCAAAGGACTTTTGTCTTAACTTCTTATCAGTACGCTAAAAGACGGGACTGCAAGCATTCCAATAGCTTGGCGTTTTTCAACCCTCAAAAACACCAGGCTCTTGGCTTAACAAAGGATTTCTTTTTACATCCCCTTAAGAATACCGTACTGGCAATTTTAACCCCTAAATATACGGCGGTCATACCTAACATCCCAATAAAAATGGCAATATAGGGAGTACCCCCCTGAACACAGCTACTGCATCTGTTTACAAATGACCGATGCGGTAGCTGTGTTCATTTTGACTTATTAACATGGCACAAATTTCAAAACCCTGGCAAAGTTTAGCTGATGCGACACAGTCCTTCATTCAATGACACTCAATATTTCACAAACATTGTCGAATTCTGAATCGAGAAAAGATGAAATATTTATTAAGTCTGCAATTTCGAGGCGAGAAAAATGAACAGTAAAAAAGCTACATGAATATATTTAATCTATATAAATATAGACATGTAGATGAAGTATAAAATAATCAGTAAGTCGTGTTCTTATATTACTGATCATGATGTTAAAGAGCCAGGACATACAGCGTTATGCCGGCTTACATTAGACCTGTCAACTGGTGCTAATTTTTATTTCTTAATTTATTTTGCTCGCTCTTTATTCATGAACAATTATCGTTAAGACATCGACAGGAATATTGCACGCAATATTATAATTTGAATATTAAATGGTGACTTAACATTTTAATACCGCGGAATTCGAAATGAAGCTAACCCGCTAATGTGAAAAGGGTCTCCTATTGTATCGCAAAATCTAGGCGATTGAGTGTTGTTGCGCGTGCAGCATTTAAAAACCTAAAAATACTCAAAGCTGGAAATTCTGAAATCCGATTACATGGACTAACAGCAAGATGTTTGGCCATTCAAATTTGCTAATAAAAATGATTAAGACCTTCAAGATTTGACTGTATAATAACTTAATAATGAATGAAAAACTGAAAAAGTGGTCGTGGACTTTCCCAAGATGAATCGAAGTGCGTTATAAACATCATAGTCTCAACCTTTTCATGTAGCTTACAAATAATTTGTTCTTAGTTCTATATATTTTGAAAACGAGACTCTCATTAAAATAACCTCGTTTTCAGTAGGTCACTAAAGCAATCAGTAAAAATCTTCTCGAATCTTAGTAACCAGCTTAGATTTTAGGCCATTGTCAATAATCGCTCAACCCCATTCAGACCCTCCTGATTCCGTTCGCCGACTGAGAGATCGATCGAGAAAAGTCTTGCCGGCAGCAGGGAATCTGTATGTATCTCATCCTTTTAGTCTCAACTGCGATAGCAATTCAATTCGACTGGTTTCATTTAGTCGAACACCCGCAGATCTGAGCCCGCTTTTCTATCCATTTTGATACCGAAACTGGCTTAATTAAGCAAGGTCCGTGAGAGACACAGCCGAAAAAATTATTTTACCGCTATATTTCAAAGCTTGTTTCAGTTATTTTTTCACTGACCAAACACATAAAAGGACAGCACTTCATTCAAGTTTAAGTTGAATTGATAGACGTGACAAGAGAAATGGAATCAAGCTAAAGCGCACGGTGCCTACAAGAAATGCCGCAAGGCCAGTTTTCTCACTGAAAAAAACGACTATATCTCGAATTTTTGGCCGTATCTACAGTGGATATTTTTTTCAAAACTAGTTTATTCCCAATTAAGGCTTAATTCTTAATTTATCCTTTCAAACGATTTAGTCAATTGACAGAGGCGCTTCATAGGGCAAGCTTGACTGTAGTTGGATTAAACTTTTGCAACACTTCGTTCCTGTTGGTGTCACGAGACCGTTTTCAGTCCTGTTAGTTTGCTACTTATGTATATCTACCTTTTTATGACAGTATAACAAACTTAAGATATCGGAGTTGAGGGTTTGCCAAGTTTTGAGCTAAAATTACAAGCTGAGCTACCCCAGTACTTGTGATGAATATTGGGAAAGCTTTACCCAAGTTTTACCAAGGATACGCAAAGAATCGGTGTTTTTAACGGGTGCATTTTATTGAGACATATATTAAACTGTATTTCAAGAACCGTGTACAAAATGCCGCCTCAATATTTTCGAACCAAAGGTCTTCTAAGATCCGAAAAGGTTTTTCTATTTACATCTTTTTGCGTGCAGCGCTTTACAGGTTTGTTTTTTGTCAGTCAAACCGTAGTTGCGTTCTACAGAATTGTTTTTTCAAACCGTAGTTTTATTTTAAACATGTCATAGACGGATGCAATACATTCCATGGGCGGCGGAACCAGGGGGGTCACCCCCCCCCCCCAAATATTTTTCCGACTAACAAAGCAACATTTGAATAGGAACTGATTCAGACTTCAGGCGCGGATTTATCGGAACAAATAACTTTTATAAAAGGCATATATTAGCAGATTTCTTTTACAATCACTTGTTAAAAAGAAGGCAATAACTGAAATACGTTTTTATTTATTCTAAGAAATGACAAAAAAACACTGATCGGTAATGTTTTTCTTTATAATCGTGAATGAGAAACTGTTTTTGCTCACAAAGCCGTTCTTAACGTATTTAAGTTTTCACATTCTTTTTAAAAGTAATTGTAAAAACTATATTTATACTTTTTGCCGAGAATATATAGCCCATTATAAAATTAGTTGCACCACTAAAACGGCCTAAATCCGCATCTGAGGCAATCGGCAATAATTTTTATTTAACGAGGGTAAACATAGCAACCTAATGAAGTTTTCCAACATATGGCCCTAAAATGAATCAAGATCGTTGTGATTGTAAGTTATTGATTATAAATGTTTTAATAGGCAAGCATGAATGCAGTTTGTTGCAAAGCACAAAATCTACCTGTCATCTTTACAATTTCGCTAGAATTAGAACCTGATGGACTGGCACTAGTATCAAGCTTTGCTTATGACGTCATTCGACTGCCTATCCCACAATTCCCTGCAAAGCAGCGTGCCGGTTAGAGCGTTCGATTTTTGGCAGTAATTTCTATACGAGAGTCAAAAAGTTTTTTTGCCGTTTTTTACGTCAGTGTTTTTTAGATTTTCAATTCATAATCAGTAGTTAGGTATCTAATCATTCAAGTTGATAAAAAATGGCAGAAGAAGGAGAAGTTTCGTCGCCAGATGAACTGGAAACAAGTAAGTTTGCCACCACACTTCGCCATTTTGGATCGTTTTCAAAATTCTGAGGTTTATGACAAGTATTTGTTGTTTTTGAGTGCGTTGTTGATCAAAAGTGCAGCAATATATTGTTTTTGTGTCTGTTTAAGAAAGTAGAAGAGCATATTTTGTTCGTTTAGCACGTTTTGTGCAATTGCCTTGTATGAAAAACGTAATAGCATAAAATCTCGCGATCCGTAGCGTGGACAGGAATTAATCGAACAAAATCGACGCTCTTGAAAGAATTCTAGTACTTGCGAACTGTCAGTTAGTTATTTATTTATTCTGCAGTCCCGTATAAAGTGTGCTTCATCGAGCTGTCATTTGTCGACCGACTTTTCTAAGCTTTCATTGTCGTAGTTTGACTTACCTTCTTTGACTTCGATTATACGCCGTTGATTATATATTATTATCAGTTGTTTTGTATTATAGAAGCAAATGCCGAATTGTCAAATATTGTAATTTAGTTGTATGTTTAAATTATTTTTTTACCAGAGAAAAACTAACCCTGGAAACGTCAGCAATAGCTAGCAATGAACTTAGATTTATCATTTGTTGTATTTGATAGCTCAAGTTGTTTCCCGACGAGATTTTCTCGTTGACTTATGATTTTTGCTATCTAACTAGTCTCTGATGGACATGAGTTTTTTGTTAAAACTAGTCTCTAATAGGTTTTATGTTTTTGCTAGACATAATCACCGATAGAATTTGTTGTTTAAAAAAAGGCGTACTTGTGTATCCCTGTCTTTGTCCGCTATTTCTGTTGCTGACCCAGTATGGAAATGTTACCGGTTTAGTTTTGATTGACCTATTTTTTAATTCATAGGTGTTGATGGTGTCGAGCTCAATGTATTGGATGATATTCTTGGAGAGCCGGCAAACGACGAATTTGCTGCAGAACTAGATAACTGCAAGACTGCCAGATCAGCCAGTAAGACCAATCAATAATCACTTCATTACTTAGAAAAGAATAGACCACATAATTTTATAGTCTTAACCATATCCTGTTGAAAACGGTTTCAGCAAAAATTAACCTTTGCTTGAAAACTTACAAAGTGACCATTCATTTTCTTTGTCTTTTCAAGTTGATTCTGAATAATTGTGTCCAGTGCTTCAACAAATTCCGAAGTTTGCAATTTTGTTGAGATTTATTACTTTGAATTTTAAAAACATAACAGGATAAGATTTAATTAAGTATTCCTCAAAGGAAAAGTGTTGTATTAGATAAGGTCCTGTTCATTTGTTGTTTAATTTCATGGAGGCTTTTTCAAATCTCTCCATGCATTAAAATTCAGCAATTCTGCAACGTTATAAAATGTCTGAAGAATTTAATTCATCCAACACGCTTTATCTTCTTTACAGCATCATATTTCTGATGTTTGGTCAGATCACCTAAGTCTCCACCTGGGCTGGTCATATTAAATCTTGTCTAAATCAGACAGCTTTTTATCAATGAATTTATATAAATTTATTTGTCTGAATTAAATTTGACAGATGAAGTAGGTCCTAAAAAAGAACAGATCTCATAAAAATTTTGTAAAGTCAAAAGTTTTCCTTAAAGGAAAAATGCTGTATTGACTTATTCATATGTTTCATTTAACCCCTTCAGTCTAAGTCTGTAGTATAAAAATATATTTTGTTATTGTATATGATACTTACAAAATGAGATATTTGGCAATGAGGAATGGTCATTGATCAGTCAAAGTGAAGAATAGTAAGTTGAAACAATTACAGTCATGTAACATAAACTGAAGAAACTGGAAATAACAGAACAGTTACTGCTTGTCAGAAGGATTCCAAAGCTGTGTGCAATCCCACAACTGGTTATGGCTCAATTAAATCCTGTATCAGTTGTAGAACAGTTTAGGAGGAGCCACCAACTAAGTGAGCTTATTAACTGAACAATGTTAGCTCTCCCTGGCTTTTTGTATAAAAAGTATGAACTCTTGTTGGGAGAATTTATTAACACAACCTGTTATGAAAGGGTAAGGTGTACTCTGAAGTCCTTAATAATAGTATATGTACAATTATTTGTTTTTGACTAAATTTCCACTCTATATGGGCCTTATTTGGGCCAGTACTATTTTTTAATTAATTTCTGGGTTTCAGAAGCCCAGCATCTCCACTGCAGGTTTTCAGACTAGCAATTACTTCTTCTGGGACATAATGCTCAGTGTTTACATTCGTTAATCCTCATTTTTGTTGAGAAGCAGCACCCATCTCCAAGAAAAAAGTTTTTTTGTACGTGTTAATTTACAAACTTGTATTTGAAATCTTTCCACCCTATACTACTATTCCATTCTATATACTATTATTAATTTTGAAAGATTTTTCCACCCTGTTCCACTATTCTGCTCTATACTGTTATTAGGTACTTCAGGGTAATTATTAACAGACTTTTTAAAAATATTTAGAATAAAAACTAATGCTGTTAAAATTCTACATTTCAAATTCTCTGGAACAAAACAGAATTTTTAATTGCATTAGAATTCATTCTAAATAAGCTGTAGTTATATTGTTTTCAGGTTGAGAAACAGGTCAGAGTTTTGCTTGATAAAAATAACTCATCAATAGTGTTTATAAGCCATTAATCTTTATGAAATAAAATTACATAATAAAAATAAAAATTACATCAGTTTCTGAATAAATAAAATCTTCATAGCAGAAGATGTTGACCCTTGGCTAGTCAGTTTTGTTAAATTGTTTTGATTTTGTTTCAATGTAGGTGCAAGTCGTCGAAAATCAAAATCTGAAGGCCCTCAGGAGAAAGCTACAAAAAAGAAACCTTCTGGCGAACATGAAGAAAAAAGGCGAAATAAAAGCCTGAGCCCCAGAAATCGCACTAACAAAACTGAAAAGTCTCAAAGTCAGAGCCCTCGACACCAGACTGAGAAAGGATCTGATAAGGGAGTAGAAAATAAAGGAAAGAAACTAGCTTTGCCAGAAACAAACAAGAGGAAGGTTTCCCGTTCTCCCAAACCACCACATCGGTCAGATGAAGGAGAAAATAAGAAGGAAGGAGAGAAGGAAGAAGCTGCAAAAGATCGCCACAAAGAGCTGCAGTCAAATACTGGTTCCAGAGAAAAGGAAAATAAGGAGAAGAAAGAGCGAGATCAGGTTGTCAAGGAAACAGCTACCACTAAGTCAAGTAATGGGAAAGAAAAAGAGAAGGTTAAAAGGGAATCAGTAAAAGGAAAGAAAATTGAAACAGCGAGCAAAGAAAAAGGGAAAGAAACAACCAAGACTAAACAGAAAGAAACTAGTGTAAAGACTTCTGCATCAACTGGAAAGACAACTGCTGCAGTCACTGTAGATTCCAAGAAATCAGAAGTAAAATCTCAAGCCAAGCCAAAGCTGAAGCCCACTTCAAAGCAAGAGGGGGATAAACCAAAATCTAGTAAGTCAAATGAAGATAAGAGCCAAAAAGAGCAAGTTTCAAAGAAAACTGATGTTGGTAAGAAGAAAGCTGAAAGTTTGCCAAAAGAAAAAACATCTGGGCCAGGTACAAAACTAAATTTGACATCAGATCAGTCCAAGGAAACAAAGGTCAAAAAGAATGCCCAACCCGTAAAGAAGCAAGTGAGCAGCAAGTCTGCAGCAGGAACTAAGCAAGTTACAGCAAAAAGTAGCAAGGTAGTAAAAACTTCGACTAGTAAACCAAACGATGAGAAAAAAAGTGGCAAGAAAAGACCTTCGACAGCAAAATCTTCCAGTGGAGAGAGTCCAAAGAAGAAAGTTAAGATAGAGAGCAGAGAAAAGGAAGTTGCCAGACATAAAGGAAACTCATCATCAGCTTGTACCAAAGAAGAGAAGAAAAGTGATAGCAGCAAAGCAAGCATTAAACAAAACAAGGTAATTTTTGACAGCATAGCTCTTTTGGCCCTTGGCACAGATGTTCGTCTTTGATGGTTGATTTAGAACTGAACATTTTTATTAATATTAATATTGATAACTATTGTTTAAAGACTGAGGAGCGATCAAGCCAAGAATCAAAAGCTTCTAAGAAGGCTACAAGTGAAATTGAGTCCCCAGAACCAATGGAAGTGAGCCAGAACAAAGAAAAAGTACCAGGTATTTATAACAAGTGTTTCTTCGATAATTAGCTGTTTTACTAAAGTGTCCCAAATTGATGGAGTACCCATTTAGTTTCATTTGCACATGCCTTGTAACAATTTTTTCTCTTGAAGTTTTTTTCCTGCCCTAAAACAAGTGGTAGCTTTTCATCTCAAGGGACGCACTGTTAGACAATAATTATTATGCCTTCTATATTGTTGTGCAAGTAAGACTAAATTTTTCCCTTTTTTAACATTATTTTACCACTTTTGTTAGATTTTAATGACCTTAAAATTACTTTAATCAGCCAAAAGTACTTTATGCATTTTGTGACATCAGGCAAACCAAGTTACAGAGGGTCCAATATTTCAACCTGTCCTAAGAGTGGACTGTTTCTGAA
The DNA here is from genome assembly GCA_027575215.2 of Hydrozoanthus sils. Taxonomy (NCBI): domain Eukaryota; kingdom Metazoa; phylum Cnidaria; class Anthozoa; order Zoantharia; family Hydrozoanthidae; genus Hydrozoanthus; species Hydrozoanthus sils. The sequence goes on from JAOBRD020245596.1 coordinate 20,014, forward strand.
GGTACTATCACAGATGACATGGAAATTCACTGAGAGGGATTTTGGCACTCAATTTCAGTCAAAACATAGCAAGTGAAATTTTGAAGATTAATTTATGCATTCAGGAAAAAACCCAGCTCTGCTTTTAACCAGGGGGGTTATTGTCAACAGTTCAGTAGTCATTGATTTTTTGAAGTTTGCAAGCTAATCTTATTTCTTTGAGAATGATTTTTAAAGAAATGGCGTTCCCTTAAAACCATTGCATCTTTATCAAATAGTAACTAAGAATGATGAAGAGCTGGAACTTGAAACTGTCGAAGAATTGGACACAACTGAGAAAGACACAGAAGAAGAGCAGTTAACTGTTATTGATGATGTGGATGATGGCAGTGATGAGAATAAAGAAGAAAGTGGTGATGAGCAAAGGAGTAATGTAGAAGAGTTAGATGGTGATGAAGAAGAAGATGAAGATCTGGACAGGTCAAGATCAGTCACTCCATCCACATCAATGTCATCAAGATCTGGTATGTTTTTACTACCATGAATGTTCTAACAAGCCCCGAGGGGCTTATTTATTTTTGGACCTTCTAGACAGGGGGCTTAATAGAGAGGGGGAGGGGTGCTTATTTAAAATTTGTTATATGGCTAAAGACATAAACATAACAAGAAGTCCAGTTACCAAACATGTTTAATAACAACTAGTAACTTTGTGTTCCTCTGGTGTTTTCATCTATCGGCACTTTTCAAAAACTTGAAAAGGTATAACCACTGACAAAATGTCTTTACTTTGGAAGGGAAGGGGGGCCTTATTTAGAATTTAAAGCTCTAGAAGAGGGACTTATTAGAGAGAGGGGTTTATTAGAGGGGGCTTATTGGAGAGGGGGGCTTGTTAGAACTTTTGCGGTAACGGTATTCTTTAACCCCATGTTGACAAGTTTCTCAGCCAGGTTTAGTTTATCTAGGGTCAAAAGTTCAACCCCCAGCTAGACTGTGTTACACCCTGAGCAAGACAATTTAGCAAACTTTTTCCAGTTGACAATTGAAAGCTGCTGTTTCAATTTAAGTTCTAACTGTTTTTGGTAACCTGCTATGGCCTAATCCGAGGGAGTCTAGGACTACAGCCTTGGAATCTGCAGCTGAATTTCGGTAACATGATCCGGGCGGTTCAAGGAGGTCTTCAAGACCCAAATAGCTAAAGTCTGCATGAAAGTGCTTGCAATGATGAGCATATAAATTATTGTGTCAATAATATCTGTTTAGTCAAGAAAAACTTAATCTCAAAACAGTTATTTATAATTACCCAAGTTTGGATTCGAAATTTTTATTTTATTCTAAATTCTATTCTAAACGAGGCATTACAAGAAATATTTAAGTTGCATTTCAGTTTGAAGGGTCAGAAACAACAGTGTACACATGTGAGTGTGTGTTAAAATTTCTGAAAGAAAACTACTGTCTATTTATCTTAAAATTAATTTTGACATAAACAACTTGCTGCCAGTTTTGATGTTTTCACTACCAGTAACTGTAACATTAAGTATTATCCAGCATGGAAATTAAGAGCCAATAAAACTGCAATACTTAATAGTATAACTTGTGTTAATTTTTTACTAATTATGGTAACAACAACAACAACAGCAACAATACTTTTGTTCCAACCTTATTTTGCTAGATCTTCATGATCAAGCAAATAAGTTAATTTAGAAAATAGAAGTTGCTGGTTGTTGGGGATAACCACTCATACACTCACTCACTATCCATTAAAGAGAACGTCAGCTATCTACTATAACCATAAGGGCTAAACAAACAAGGCAACCAACAATAAACTTTAAGTTATTAAACATTTATTCTTTTCAGTACCTTTTCACTGTTTCAACCCACTTGGCAAAGAGTTTGCAAGTTGACAAATGGCTAGAGTGTGACAAGAATATCTCTTTTTCATTAGCTTAATTAGTAGATTGCATGTCAAATTCCTGGGACCATTTCGCTTTGTCTGATTTAACTTAATGATATATAACAATAAACTAGAGATGGATTAAACCAGTTGTTGAAACCCCTGAAGTAACCTTCCTTTTGCTTGTCTTGAAGAGTGAAAATGGTTAGTGTTAATCCTTCTAACTTTTGAACCAGAAGTTGAAACCCTATAAAGTGGCCCTTCATTTTGTTGTTTTGAAGAGAAAAATGATTGGTGTTATTCGTTCGAACTATTGAACCAATTACTCACATAATTTTGTTTGTCATGTATTTAATAACAAAATTTTGAAGTTACAATGATGTTAACGAAGTTTGGTAATTCTGATTAAATGCTAAGTATAATTTTTCCCAATTGAGCATTACTAAACTGGTCAATAAATTTAATTGCATAAACCAGCACATGAGCAGGCTTGGAAAGGAAACACTGAAGAAAATGTCAGCAGTAGTGTGCAGGGGGAGCCACTTTACCAGACTTGTGAGTGGTTGTTAAACTTAAAATATAAAATTTTTCTAAACAAAATTAGTAGTAAGTAAATGCAAGTTTGAATAAATACTTGTCATATAAATAAATGCTCATGATCAAATACCAAATAATGCAATTTAAACATAAGATCAATAATCTTATTAAATTTAAGTGTCAACTATCAACTCTTTTTTTGTTTTATATGAGAAATAAAAATAATAGATCCATTTCGGTTCAAGGTATTGCTAATGAAAATAGACTGTTGTCAAATGTGCACAGTCTTAGTCTCAAACTGAAGTCTGAAAATATCCACCAATTCCAGCAAAAAAGTTCTTATTTGAAACTCAACTGGTGTATTGCGCAATTGGTGAATATATTTTACTTCAGTTCAAGACTTTAATACTGTGCATGTGTGCCCAAATCAGCAACCTTGAACACAAAAAGGGTCTATTAACTTTTTATATTTATATTGATAAGAATAGACTTGGTACAAGTGCACAGTCTTAGTCTCAAATGTTTTCGAATTCCAACTGGTTCGGAGGAATTGAATTTGAAACTTAAAAAGTACACTGAGTTGTGAATAGCACATGTCAATATTTTCTTGCTGATATTTGTGAATATTTTGTTTAAGAGTTAGTAAGAGTTATTAGTATAAAGGGTTAAAATTCAAGACTTGAAGGCAAAATGTTTCAACCATAACCTCAGGCTTGAAAAAAACAAATTCAAGCTTGTTTGAATAGAAAAAAAAACAAAAGTAGTTAACCTGATTGACTGTGAATTTTATTTCTAGACTCGGTGTCTGAGGAACTTAGTGGCAGTGAAGATGTTGATGTAGACGCTGAAGATGAGGCCAGACATCAGCGGCGAAAAAGAAAGAGGCGAGAAATCTCCCCAGTGGTGTTTGACAGGTCTTCAGGAGCCAGTGACAGTGAACACTCATCATATGATAGTTCACTTCATGTAAAGAGCAAGGTTGCCAAAGTTGCATCAAAAAAGAAGAAGCATATGTTGACTGATTTCCTTGAAGGGGCAAGATACTTTGTGATGAAAAGTAACAATCATGAAAATGTTTCCCTCTCAAAAGCAAAGGTATTTACATTCAATATTTATCACTTTCCACATGCATTTGCTGCTTTGCTTCCTGATTGTAGCACTAGCAATAGCTCTGTTAGTTTTCTTTATTATTGTACTTCATTCTCTAGAATTTCCGATTAAAATGAGCACTACTGAAGTGAAATCCATCAGTCACTTTTCTGATTGTAAACTGTTCTTGGGTCCTCAAAAGGCATTCTATAAGCATAAAGCACTACCAGTCAAGTAGTTTCTTGGCACAGCAAATATTTTTCAAAGTGGGAGCACTTTGTGAGACATTAATTTGAAAATAGAGCCCTTGATCTCATTGAAAAATGCTTACGTCACATGGTTTGTTTATCTCATTGATGAATGTCATTTTCAATATAGATAAAAAGTCTCAGTGTTGCAAGTATACTGTTTCATTGTTGGAAATAAATTTGCCTTCACACAGAGCTCACTCCACATGCAATTTAACAAATATTGTTACATCACTCGATATCTGCATCTAACTATGAGTGCCTCAGTAGTGTGGTGAGATTGGCAGGATTTGTCCTCAAAATAAACTAACAAATAGCAAAGCCACAATTTTACTACTCTTGAACTAAAATATACACTTCAAATAGATTTGAACTCTTGATTTCGCTTTGGTTTTGCAAATCAAAGTCAAACATAGTAGTGTATTTCAATATTGGATAACTAGACCATCTGAAGTAGTACTTTATTGTTAAAATATTTATACACAATGTAGGCCACCTTCATCAATGCTTTGCAATATTTCTGTGGTACATGAAAAGTGCTTGGGTAGTATGTTACAATGAACTTGCAGTTTGTTGAATAATATCCTGCAAACAAAGCAAGACCTGTTAAGGTAGTTCAATAGTATTAAAGTCTGGCTTTTCTAACTGTTTCATGGTAGCAGAATCAAATGACATTCACCTCCCCCATCAGGAGAAAATATGAGCCAGGTGCTGTTAGTATTATTCCATGTTTTATAACTTGTTGCAGCCCCTTTTTAAGTAGTTGCATCTTATGTTGATGTTTCTACTATTGATAGGGAGTTTGGTCAACCCCGAAAGGCAATGAGAAGAAGCTCTCTGCAGCATATCATGTAAGTACGGTTCAGTGTTTTTTTAAAGTGCTTAATTTTGTTACTTCATTGGATAGACTTTTCTAAGTGAGGAATAGTGGTGAAGAAATTTTTTCAAAATCTTTTATGGTTCTCAAGATATTATTATTAACATTTAATGTTTTCAGTTATTGCCAATCCTTAACCTTTGGATGATTGTGACTTGTCAAACCCGGACCAATGATCTAGATATCTGTACCATGAAGTTTGTCATCAGTCTAAAATAAACTAATTCCATGAGTTCAAAAAGGTTATTACATTTGTGTATAAATACATCCATGGCTGGTGATCAACTAGATGCTAACGCAAATTAGAAATAGAAAAGTTAAAGGCTAAAACTGCAATGGAATGTGCTGCCATAGGGTCCATTTACTTTAGATTCAAAGCAAAAGTCATGATATGTACAGTAATGGAAACCAATAATGCTTACATGGAGAAAAACGTTTATTGGTTTCTTTTGTTAGGTATTACTAGTTTTCAATTTTCTAGAACTGTGGTAAGCAATATAATAAACCCTTTGACCACAGCTCTCTTCTGTCAGAGTCAGTATTTTGCAAATGCTGATTTTACAGATCTGGTTTATACAAAGTGGAGGCTGACATCAGAGATATGTAAAAGGTTTAACATATGAACTAAGTGCCACATTATATGCAGCTTACTAATGTAAATTATGAACTACATACTAACATGAAATTCGTTTTTTTGCAAAAAGTATATAATACAGCCTAAGGAGATTTGGCTTTACCAGTTATATTAAGAGCTATTGTTTAACGCAGGGTTTCCTTTTGCTTTCAGAAATACAAGAATGTTATTTTGATCTTCTCAGTCAAAGAGAGTGGCAAGTTTCAGGGGTTTGCACGTCTGGCTTCTGACTGCCAACGAGGTGGACCGACTGTGCCTTGGGTACTCCCCCAGGGGATGAGTGCCAAGGCACTTGGGGGAGTGTTCAAATTGGAGTGGATTAACAGGTTTACTTTTTATTTTTGTCTTGTGCGCCCAGATGAGTTTGTAAATTATGATCACTTTTTTTTAATAAAAATTTTCCATAGTTCGAAAGAAATCAGAAATTAACCAAAGAGTTTGTTGTGGATGATCAAATTTCAGATTCTCAAAATTGATCAACTTCTTTTTTATTGGTACTGTAAGGAGAATTTAGATGTTAAACCGTATCCTGCTAAAACTTGTTTCACATGGCCTAAAAATTTACTAACTTTAAAACCAGTGCTTGAAAACTTACAAAGTGACCACTCATTTTCTTTGTCTCGACAAGTAGGTTCTGAAATTGTTCGTCGCCTCAAAAAATTCTGAAGTTTGTAATTTTGTTGAGATTTTATGACTTTGTTTTTTAAGAATTCAGCAGGGATAAGGGTTAACATGCTGTACAAAAGAGACTGTTAAGGTTATAGCAGAGCTTCAGGTGTATAGGGGTGAGACATGACACTGTATCATTACTTTTGACTCTTCTGTTTATTTCTTCTGGTATTATGGTTATTTGGTGCTTCGTTAAATCTACTGTATTATGCAAATTTTGATTTTGAAATTCCATCTTGCTTTCTGCTATTGTCAATTTTAATTGAAGTTTATACTGTTTTGTAGTCTTCTTGGCTAAATCTGTTGTGTACAATATATATATTAAAATTTTTATAACTACCAATAATCACAGATTAGCAGGGAATTCATACTTGGTTCAACATATGATGGCATTAATTCCTAGGGGTTTCCAGGGGCATGTCCTCCCGGAAAACTGTAATACTGGACTCTCGAAAATGATTTTTTTTCTTTCCGTGAGTTAAAATGGTTAACCCGGAGATCTCTTGAGGAGCATAAAAATGGTCACAAAAATGAAATATTTGACTTATTTGTCAATCATAGCCTTCAGAATGCGGATGTTCAGTTGCTTCTGTTAGATTTATATATCAGTCAGTAGTGTGGTACTAAACTTGTATTTCATCACCAATGTATTTCAGGCACGAGTTATGGTTTAGTAAGTGTATTCATCTACGAAACCCATGGAATGACAACAAAGAAGTCAAGATATGTAGAGATGGACAGGTATGTAGTATAACATGGATCAAAATTCTAAGAGAAGCTGTACATGCTAATAAAAGAGAGAGAAAATTGCCTTTGTGAAACATCAAAATCTCTTGAGTATTAGTTTTAATGCTTTTTTTACAGTGTTGTACTTTTACTTGTAATCTTTGAAAAAATTCATTGCCCACTGTACAGTATATTCTAATTCGTTTGCTTTGTAAGAATCATTAAGTTTCTCTTTTTACACTAGTCAGGTTTGTTGTACAATGTTTTAAATAATTTTTACTGATATTTTGTCCATTCGTTAACTCAGACTTAAGTTTCTTACAAGTAACTGATAATTTGTGAGACATCAAGATAATAAATATTTCAAATACTAATAAAACAGATATTGATATTTTTTCTTATGTTTTTAGGAAGTAGAACCGTCAGTTGGAAATGAACTCTGCCGTCTGTTTCCAGAAGATGAGAGTGCATTACAGAAGTTCCATCGACCATCGGAAAAGCATCGCAAGAAAGACAGAGAACCGACTAGGTTAGGATTTATCATCATTTGGCATCAAAGAAAGAAGGGCTGGATTTACTGAAAGCTTTTCCACACATGAAAAGAAAAGAGCTATCATCTTGCCAAGATGAAAGCGCTGAAGATCATACAGAACGGATTTGCGTGATCTTTCACCTTACTGGGCTGCTTTATGTGTGAATCTGGTATCCCTTGCATTTAGAAGAAAAGAGGTTCCTATCTTAAAAAGCGTTATTTCAAAGAGCAAGTTGTTGCTTTTTTGCTCTCTTTATTTTTTGCTGTCTTTATGTTTGTTGTCTACACCAATCTCACATATTACGTTTTGTGATATCCTATAGGCTCTGTTGGGATAGTGTGAGAGCGTTAGTTACCATCAGTCGCCATGGACATTCCATTGGCCTAATAGACTCAGAACTTAACAGCAATCAGCGTACAAATGGACTTTCTAAGCATTATAACTCAAGGACTCAAATTTTACGGACTATTCTCACACTTGCTGGTGCAAGCAATACACCCATTGCAAGCAATCAAAGAGGGACTTTACCATATTCAAACAGACGCTCTCCAAAAAAAGGACAATTACACATTTGCGGGCAATTCAAAATTCGGATGATGGATTTCAAATTTATTGACCAAAAACTGAATTATTCATTTCATGGGTTTTTTGTCTAGCTTTTCGTGCTGTTGCAGCAAGAATACCACAGAACATTCAATTTCTGTTTCTCAGGACATAATTGATTACCAAGGTAATTGCTCTTCGAAACTCATGAAATGCACGGGTGCGTTTAAAATCAGTCTGCCTGAAAAAAAAGCTATATTATTCTAGATGTACGCTGTATTTTTGCTCGAGTTTCCACTGTTACAGGAATCACGGAAGAAAGCTATGCCGATAAAGAAATTAATTCAATTACCCTTTGATCAAAAAGAACTATGTTAGGTCTATTTACGGTTACACTGAAAAGATCCAGGGCATTCGCTACGGCAAAGTTTCTTTGGCAGACCGTTGCAGCTCATAAGTGTTGAATTTAGGTAATTCCAAGAAAACTACACTTCCAAGACTTTACTGCTTGCAGAATTCAGAGCTGGTGAAGCATGCTGGAGCTGTTGGATTTGTTCCAAGACTAACTAGTATTTGGGAGGACTAGATATAATAGGAGAGATTTGCCATTTTCAGCAACAGGGATTGGAGCACCAGCCTGTGGAATGACTTCTTCGGTCAACAATTTGTTGCCCGGCTGCGAGTATATACTTTATCACAATGACCTTATAAGCAGGGATCATTGGTTTGGGCAGTTGCACTTGGAAGGTGGAGACTGTTCACAGCAAGGCAAAGCGGTGGACAGATCAACCTGAATTTCTGCTTGTTTAAGCCCCTGTGCACCACTCACTAGTGCTGCTGAAATACTTGTTGGTTTCAGTAGTTTTTTTATCATTTGTTCAGCTAAAACAGTTCACTGTCAATCAAGTCGGTGCTTCCTTAATTTTTTCTCCATGGGTGCCTACAGTTTTTATACCTATCAGTTAAAACATTCTCCTGGAGTTTTATTTTATGTAAAGGTAAATATTTCACGTTTTCAACAGCTTTTTGCATGAGTGGTGCATCATGGGAAAAGTAAGTACATAAAAGTAACAAAAAGGGGAGGGGAAGTGGTGAGTTTTATCATGTGCTAACTTCATGGTATTATATTTTTGTCAGACACAGATCTAGACACTCGGAAGAGTCTCGTAGAATTAAGAAAAGCCGACGAAGAGGTAGATAAATGTTTATTTGATAAGTTTTCGTTTTGTTTATCCACTTAGAATCGTTAATCCTTTTTTTTTTTTGGGGGGGGGGGGGGCTGTAAACTCGTATCCATTTCCTTCATCGAACAATTTCTTTGCAACATCTAGTGTTAGTTGTGGATGGAGAGAAGGATGGATAAAGATTTATGGATAGCAACGCATGTGTATGACGTTGGTTCGTTGCCGTTACAATAATCTTTATCCGGAAAATTCAGTAGTTGAGCATCAAAGTTAAACAAGTTATTTAGTAAGGCAACTGGTGAAAAAGCTATGGTTGAAAGAGTCCTGGAGAAGATAATTGCTTCATTGAACTCCGAATTGGTTGTTAATGCTTGCGAGCGTTCTTTTGTTTGGGAAACTAGAGCGAATGCATGTTTGGTAAAACACACAACCCGGTATTTTGGTCATAATTTGCCACTACGGAAATCACTGTGGTTGACTTCAAAGTCGTATGAACTCCTGACATCGTGAATCTTGAAGTATCAGAAATATGTGAAGGATCCTTTCGTGAAGAAAGTGTGCATGTTGGAGTACGTCGAGAAGATAACTAGTAGATAATGCACCAATTCAGCTTACCCTTGACAACGGAAATCAGATAATGGCAAGAGTTACTTTGATCCGTAGAGATATTTGGAGTAAAAAGGAAGTCGTTTTAAACAGTATATGTACTATGAGATTGTCAAGCAAGATAATGAAGTAGTTCTTTGGGCTCAGCTTAATGGCAATGGCTGTCATGGGTGTGAAACCAAATTTGGGAATTGTACCTCGCAGAGTGTAATAACAGTAATTTTAACTTAGCTTTGCTTTGTTACGATAGAGTAACCCAAGGGCTCTGTGCTTTCACGAAAGGCCAGTGTTGTCTTTCTTCTGGGGAGTAATTGTTGGTCTTGGTAGATTTTGATATTTTTTTTTGTGTACTTAAGCTGTCAACAGCTCAACGCAGCATGCAGCTTACATTTTCGTATATTCTAACCATATCATCACTGAGGGTTTTTGTGTAAGAGTAAAGCTAATTGTAAAGTTTGATCATTCGAGTAGGTTGTAAATTGTCGCTAGTGTTAACGGTCGACGTTCAGGGGTAGATGAAGAAGCTTACAGGTTTTGCAACCTGGGTCTAGTTCAAAGGCCAATTAGCACTGACTCAGGATTACATTTTTAGCCTACGTTGTTGTTCCCAACTTTACAGACACTGATTTGAGCTGCAATTTTGGAATTGACAAGGGGTTTTTTCGTTTAACACTTAAACTATATTTTATATGAACCGTAAATTTTTCCTGAGAAAGACATTACTGCTTGAATATTTTCCCAACCAAGAATTAAAGCTAACCAGCCTTTGAACAACCCAGCTCTGAATGGTAAACGTGGTTTGAAAGTTTTCGTGCTTATCAGGGAAGAAGCGACGATGTAACCGGGAGTCTAACCCGATAGACTGGCACCGTTCCAATTGTACTGGAAGCCGGCAATCAGATAATCACCTCAACCCAAGTTGAAGCGTTCCTTATAGTGATATTTGCACTGGTTTTAGAAAAAACTATCACTATATGACTAAGAAGAACTATGACTAACAAAAATTGTCACTATGACCAACAAAAACTATGACTAACAAAAATTGTCACTATGACTAACAACTATGACTAACAAAAATTGGCACTATGGCTAACAAGAACTATGACTTACAAAAATTGTCACTTTGGCTAACAAGAACTATGACTAACAAAAGTTGTCACTATGGCTAACAAGAAGTGTGACTAACAAAAATTGTCAGTATGACTAACAAGAACTATGACTAATACTATTACAATAATACTACACCCAGCGGGTGATGATCAAATGAACTACCATACTTTGGAACTGGCGAAAACACTGTTACAATATTTAGTCGTCATTTGGTGCAGCTGTAGTATTGTGTAGGTACCGTTAATTTGGCTAGGAATTTCTGCTCAAAAGAATGACTAGCAAATGTTGAGAACATTTGCCATTAAAGGTGACTTGTAGGTGTTAGACTGTTCTTTACTGCTTTACAGGTCCAAGCCATCGGTCTCGCGAACGTTATGACAGTTTTTCAAGGCTAGATGAGAGGTTAGTTCCCCAATTTTTTTTGGTCAAAAATAAAATTGATATAACCATCTCTTCAAAGTAAAAAAAGTCCTGGAAGTCGTGGATGTCGCTGTTTATTTCGGCAAAGGAAGCGTCTGCAGGCTAAACGAATTTTAAGTTTGAAACATACTTCATTTACAAATGATGGATATTAGAAGGAGTGTTCTTACTTTAAGCAGATTCTTGACGTTTTTTCAATCGTTAAAGCATTTTTCTGCACTGTCTAGTACAGTATCTTTTTGTAAGGTGACCTTTGCTAGGGATTTTTATTACGCAGGTTAATTTTCGCGACACTTTAACTCGCGATGTTTGCAATTAAAGAAAAAGTCAGCCTAAAATTTAGGTGCACCAAAATTAAGACGCGATACATAAAGCTACTAAAACTACCATGAAGTTTATTTTCATATACTGGTTACGGGAGAAAACGCCAAAAATATGGAAAGTTTTTCTTTCAACATGCGAAATCGCGAAAATTAAGTGTTGCAAAAAATTGCCATCTCAATCGAAAAATTAGATTGTCGCGAAAGTTAGTGATCTAAGGTATTCCTTGAAAATGTCCTTTTTGATCTTCACTGAAAAGCATGGTTGTCATTTAGTTTTAACAATAAGTTGGTCATATGTAGTGGTGAAAGGAGCAAAATTGTGAGGTGGATTGTTACTCCACGCATGCTGTGAACAATATCAATTTCTCACAACCACGACCATTCGGGAGGGAAGGGATGGTCAAATGCTCTTACCACTGAACTAAGAAGGCTCGCAGAGAGCAGAAAAAAATGGCTCCTCACTTCTTCATTTACGTCGGAGTCCTTAAAGACGTTTTCTTTTGTAGAGCCCGCTACGCCGGAGTGAAAAGAGACACTATTCTACATGGGGTAAGTGTGATTTATTCTCGTTTATTTGTTCAAGGCAGTTATTGAGTTTAAAGAGGTTATTTATTTCAAAGATGCTTACCATAGAGTTGCTTCGTCGTTCACGCATGTGTTTCACGTTTACTTTTCTGTGGTCAACTATCGTAGTTTAAAAGGGAACGCCAGACGGAGAACTGTTTTATTCAGTTTCTAATTTGACAAACATTGTATTAATGACTGTGTTTTACCCTTCAGTCGTATTCAGACTACCTTAGGGACTACCAGCGTTCAAGACATTCATCATCTGCCGTTCCAATGAGGGTAAGTTGCAAGCTAAATGACAAATGATTATGTTGTTTCTTTTGCCTATTCGTTAACACAGCTACTGTTATGAGAACTCCTCGAATCTCTTTCCGTTCTTAGAATGGAACAGAACAATAGAATAGAATAGAATAGCATAGAATAGCATAGCATAGCATAGCATAGAAAGCATAGAAGAGAAATGAATAGAACTCATAACAAAAGAAACGGATAATTTTTTTAGTGGACACATTAAGCAACATTTTATTGCTAAGTAAGTTTGTTTTTGTTTGGCATTTCAGTCTTCACACTTCACCCCTAGGGGAGTGGATCTTCCCTACTACGCCTTACCAGTCCATGGCGGAGGATCACGTAGCAGCTACCACCGCCCGGTATGTCAGTGATCTATAGCGATTTAACATCCTCTACAGTTTTTACTGTGCTTAAACATTATCGAAGACTTTACCCTTATGCTTAGCAATGGTGAAGATTTTTACTATTCCTACAATTGCTTGAATAAGTCTTGATGGTTAGTGATAAGTGATGACGATTGGGACGATCACTCAGATTGATCCTGAGTGATCAAGAGGAAACCGTGCAGCTTGTTCACAATTGTCTAAGATCCAGAATGATCTAGAGTAATTTATAATTGTTGATTTACGACGACAGCTGCTCCATGATGATTTTGGGATATGATTGTTGTTATCGACGATCAGTTGATGGACGTGATACTGGTATAACCCAAAAAGACTAGAATATTCCATGATGATCGGTTATTGACGATATAGGACACCTACTAATCAAGAGAAGACAAAAATGATAAGAATGTTCCATAATGAACGGTTGGCGATAGCATCGGACCGCTATTAATCAGGGGTGACCAAGAATGATCTAGTATACTCCATGACGATTGGTTAGCAATGAAGTAGGACCATTACTGGTCAAGGGTAGAACAGAATGATATTGAATATTCCATGATGATTGGTTAGCGATGGCATAGGACCCCTATTGATCAAGGTAACCCAGAATAATCTACAATATTCTGATGATCGGTTAGTGATGGCATCGGACCCTATTTATCAAGGGTAACCCAGAATAATCTAGAATAAATTATTCCATGATAGTGGTTTACTGATGGCATAGGTACCCTATTGATCAAGGGTAACCCAGAGTAACGTAGAGTATTCCATGGTGGATAGTTAGCGATGGAATAGGACTCCTATTGATCAAGGGTAACCCAGAGTAATGTAGAGTATTCCATGATCATCGGTTAGTGATGGCATAGGACCTCTATTAATCAAGTTATTTCATGAAGGTCGGTTAGTGATGGCAAAGCTCCCCTACAGATCAAGGGTAACCCAGAATATTATAGAATACTCTACGATGGTCTGTTAGCGATGGCATAGAATCCCTGCTGATCAAGGGTCACCCAGAATAATACAGAATATTCTACGATGGTCGGTTAGCGATGGCAGAGGGGCCCTATTGACCAAGGATAACCCAGAAAAATCTTGAATGTTCCATGATGTTTAGTTAGCGATGGCATGGGACTTCTATTGATCAAGGATAACCCAGAATGATCTAGAATATTCCATGATGATCGGTTAGTGATAGCATAGGACCTTTATTGATCAAGGTATTTCATGATGGTCGGTTAGTGATGGCATTGGTCCTCTATTGATCAAGGTATATTATGATGTTCGGTTAGTGATGGCATAGTCTCCCTACTCTTGATCTCTTGATCAAGGGTAACCCAGACCTATGATCGGTTATCGATGGCATAGGACCTCTATTGATCAAGGTACTTCATGATGGTCGGTTAGTGATGGCATAGGACCTCTATTGATCAAG
>JAOBRD020245597.1:0-12493 GCA_027575215.2 Hydrozoanthus sils
TCCGAACTTCTAATCGCATCTTTTCACTGACATGTTTAATATCTCGCAGTATTCAGCCTTGCACATTTATTATTTTTCCCGTCTTATTGCCCGTGCTTATTAGTTACGTACACTCTCCTTGCACGCTTGTGGTCATCCTCTTACAAGCTCGATGGCAAAGTAGCTAATCAGCAGTAGCTACAAAAAGCAAGTACATCAAATTTGTATGACTATAGTCTGTACTAAGAACATTTTAGAAAATTTGAGGCTAAGGTCCACAAAATTTTTAAAAATACTCAGCCTCGGCGTAAAAATAGCAATTCTTGGCAAAAAATAAGACCAGTTCTTGTAAAAAAAGAGTTTGTATGGGATATATTCCACAATAGACTAGAATATAAAAAAAGATTGGAAATTATTTAACTTTAAAAAAGATACTGAGAAAATAGACCACCTGCTGAGTATGCAGGTACTTTGGTAGACTAAGCCATTATTGCATATGCTGGTGAATTAAAGAGGTCCTCGTTACATTTCATTTGCATGTGTATTAGTTAATGTAGTTACCTATAGATTAAACTGTTTTTACTGGAGGCGCAGTAGGCAAAACAGTAATCGTGTTTGACCCGTAAGTGTTAATTATAACGTTTGGTTTGGGTTTTGTGCGGCGGCAAGACCACTGCCGAAGGGTCCCTAATCTGCTGCTTACGTAAAATTCGTTAAGCCCGTGGTCAAAGATTAAAGAAAATAGTCGTACACTTAGAATAGATGTTTTGAGATTTGCATAGTTTTCTTCAACATTTTTGAAAAAAAAAACATTCCCTCTTCTTCCTTAGAGGATGGAGTTATAAAAATATATAACTTCTTGATATCTTAGCTTTTCTTGCAATTATTGTATTTTTAGAATTTTTTTCTTGAAAAAATGTTATAGTAACGTATTTTCCCTTGCATTGAATGCATACATACATGACTTTATTGAAGTGTCAAAATATGGTAATCTAGTCGAGGGTAAAGGAAAAACCTTACTAATTGGGGACACTGAAGTAAAACTAATTTTAAATTAACAACTCTCAATCCTAAAAAGGCAGCTAGCCTAGACAAACATGCTATAGAATTATACAGCAATTTACAGTAAAACGATACGATTATTCATAGTAAGATAATACAGTTGTTTACATTAACTAGAGTGTTCACGATCAATAAAAGATAAATAAAAAATAGTAGTATCAAATAGACAAATAAATAATTAAAACAATTAGGTCAGTTTGCATGTCGGTTGCTACACAATACGCAGTCTTCCGTCGACAGTCAGATTTTAACTTTAAGTGAAAGATTGATAAGTTAATGATAATGGTAAACTCCTTCGAATTTAACATGCACTCCAATTAGAGCTTTTTCCCTATTTCAGGTAGACAAAAGCGAATTATAAATCCATCAAGAACCCTTCTTGTAAACACAGATACTAATAATCAATTCTGCTGCACGTGGGCAAAAATGATTGGGGTTTGGGAGGGGTCGGGGGGGTGCTAAGAGAGATATACTAACACAGTCCTCGCTGCGAACAGGGGGGTTAATTTGCTGGAGAGCTAGAGGGCATAACACAAAAATAGCCACATTACAATTAACTATAATTCTTCGTCGTTGGAAAATTGGAAGTTTTAAGACTTTGACGTTCCAAGAACTAACACTTTCGTCAGAACAAATAATTTACTTCCTCGTCGACATCTACTTCTACTTTAATTTTCCCAACCCTTCAAATGTTTCGCATCAAAAGAAAGGAAACAGAAT
Organism: Hydrozoanthus sils; assembly: GCA_027575215.2. Lineage (NCBI taxonomy): Eukaryota > Metazoa > Cnidaria > Anthozoa > Zoantharia > Hydrozoanthidae > Hydrozoanthus > Hydrozoanthus sils. The sequence continues at coordinate 1,762 of JAOBRD020245597.1, forward strand.
AATCAAAATCCTAATAATGATGATAAAATGAAGACGCTTTGACCATTTTTCTCAAGAATTCTCGAAATCTGGAGATCGATAAACAATTGACTAGAGGGGTTTTTGAGCAGGCAGGACGTTTTAAGGTTTTTTTAAAAACTCTGTCATCTATACAAGAGTGTCCTACGATGAGTATGTCAATTCTTGTTACTTTTACATACATATGTTCATATGAGTAGCTTAGGAGAATTTTGTAGTTCATCTTTTGCAGTTTTTGTTGGGCGATTAAATTTCATATTCTCAGCACTGATCAACTTATTTTTCTATTGTTACTATAAGGAGAATTTAGATAATGATAACCCATGATTAAGTTTCATATTCTCAGCACTAACCAGCTTATTTTTCTATTATTACTATAAGGAGAATTTAGATATTGACAAATACTGAAGGGCTTGTTGTTGTTCAAAGACCGACTAGCCCTACATCAGGGTTAAGTTTTTGATCCACGCTCATGTTTCTTACAATTCATTAACCGAGCTGGCTTTTGTATTGTTTAAAACTCTGAGCAGTGTTGACCCATCTATTTCTCTTGTTCACAATATGTTAGCATACATGAAGTTCTACCGTGCAGTTAAAGAAAAAGTTTTGACGGCGAACGAGTGATTTAGTACTACTACTACAGAGTGTTCTGAGTTTGATAAACTCGAGAAGAACACATGTTAGTGGAAGATGTTGTTCACCCTGCTTATTGCTGTGTTCAAAAGATCTAGATACCCATGAAATATGGAACCATGCCAGTAATTACGTAACCCGTCACACTCAATAATTCGTTACTTGATCATATAACGGGAATATCAAACGTCAAATAAAACGCATTGTCATTCTTACATCACAAGCCCTCTGAGGCAAAACAGAAAATGGCTGGATTTCCATTTAAACAGGTATGGTGGTAAATAGTGTCTTAATTGATACGCTTTTAATTTCGCTTATGTTAATTTTTTTGTCGAGAATACTGGCCAGTTGAGTTACAAGCGGTGCAAATGATTGGTACATGGTGCAATCTTTGTTCAATTTTGCTAGGTGTTCGTTGTGGCTCTTGTGCTGTTTGCAAACAACTTTGGTAAGTAGAAATATTTTATGTCATCCTCGACTGTTTTAAAAAATTGGTTTGTTGCAATGCAACTGAATAATTAGCTTAAACTCTAGCTAGTACAAAATGGAATAGTGTTACAACAGGGTGCCGGGAAAAATCTTCCAAATTCAATATATGATAGTACAAAAAATTTATTGGTATCAGCATGGAAGAGCTCAATAAAAAATTCTCAGGTGTGCACCATGTTTTTAAAAAAGGTGTCTCTTCGATCGGTCTTGCATTGTGTATAGGCATACCAAAACAGATAAGACTGTACACAGTTGGGAAAATTTTAGTAATTTAATTTAATTGTTACTTTAAATGTTAGGAATTACTGCTAAATAAAGTGAGAGAATGATACTGCAGGAGTGGAAAATGTTGAAAATTGATAATCATACAGTCCTGAATTAAGCTGTATAGAGTGGACTTTTTCTCAAAATTAAAAATCTTTTATCTATGGTTATTTAGGACTCCAGGGTAAGGAGTCCTGAGTATGAGTGTACATGTGCAATTTACAGAGTTTTGTATACTGTAATAAATTACAAGATTTTGTCTATCTAGGCAAGTTTTTGTTTACATTTTTTCCTCATAATTTAGTATTCTCACTTCTTTACAATTCAGCTACCAAAACAAAGCTTCTAAATAAAGAAATGTTTCGATCTGCTATAAAACAAACTTTCTCTGAAAGTATGAGATTTTTATACTGAGTAATCTTTCCATTATGTATGTGGTACTCAAAATTAGAAATTGGCAATTTTATAAAGAATGTGTGGCTTGTTATCGTTTTGCCTCCAGCTGTTTTGCATTTTTTAGTAGGTGATTTCTTCTTTGAACACTTATAGAACCAAAAGTTTCAGTTTTATAAGTATACATTCTCAAGTTTTAAAGTCAGTTGATGTTTATCTTGAATTTGTTCTTTCTCTAACTTAAAGTGTATATGACAGAAAAAAATTATTTCCTCAGTGGAAATACCCTGCTAAAAAATGAGGAATAGCAGAAAAAATTTTTGTCAAAATTGTGTATAGTTCTCTAGATTTATATTTTCACTTGTAGTGAAATGAGTTTCTGGATGGAATGGAGAGAGAAATATGTTCCTATGTGAACAAGATACCTTGGTAGTACTATGGTATTGAGTATTATTTAAGAGCTGTCAAAGCATGAGAGCTTCTGTGTGGTCTAAACGTGTCCTCAGTTAGAATAGTTTAACTTATATGTTAGGCTTCTCTGGTACCTCAGTTGTTGTATTAAACATGCCTGGGTCTTACGAGTCTTGGACCTGACTAGCTAGGCAGTCAGTTGTTGCTTTAAGTGACTTTAGTGAAGTCTAGAGGAAATAAGCACTTCACTTTTTAATTCAACTGATTACATCAGAAGGTTTGATAGCAAATTTTCAATTTTTGAAATCTGCTGCAAATTGGTACTACCTTTGGGTGAATTTTAGCCAAACTTAGGCTCATGATGTACATATAACATCTTATTGCAATGCATTTAACCTCTAGTATAAATTGTTTAAACCAGTTCAAAAAATTTAACTGGTTTGAAAAAAATAAGCCAATGGATAAAATTGAACTACAGGATATGTGTTCTGTTGAAATACAATGAATTTTAGCAAAAATTACTCCAGGTGAGTCTGTATCTATAGAATTGCTGCTGCTCTCATTAATGGAGGCAGACATACTATATATGCTAGATATAATCATCTCGTGCAAGGTGATTATAGCCTGAGTGACAACACATTTTAACCATTGCTGCCTCGTATTTTGTGGAGAGATAAACACCTTCAAGGACGAATTAATGCTAGCTAAGCTAAATCCTTCTCGAGCCTAAGTAGCTCATAGGGCCAGCGCTTATCTCCAGTTTCTGTAGTGTTAAGCAGATGAGAGTCATTGACTCCCCCTGGACAGGACACTAATCTATTGCAGGTTAGCTCCCAGTAGAACTGGTACTCATTCATACAGCTTAGTCGACTGGAACAAAGTCAGGTTAAGTGTCTTGCTCAAGGACATGAAACTGTAGTGGTCTGGGCTCCAACTCACGACCCTAGGATTACAAGTTGAACACCCTAACCGCTTGGCCACTGCGTCACCAACTTTCAAGGACAAAGCTATTCCAAATAGCACTAAGCTTTCAATAAAGTCTTGGGTTAAACTTTTCAAAGTAACTGCAATATGATTATTTTAATTGACAATAGTTTTACAATCCAGGTGGAAATGTTTCAGATGTCAATACAAATACACATGACAGACCAAATGACAAAACAAAGTTTTGCACAGATTTTTGGCAATGGCTGCTTTTTGTCTCTGATAATCACTTGTGAATAACTTTACTAATAAAAACATTTATTCACCTCAGGCTATATAACATTAGTGAATACCTGAGTGCTGCTTGACAAAGAGAAGATATATTCATGTCAATCACCAGATGTTCACTTTTCCTTCGGCAAACAATTGTTAAACTAAGTTATTTTTGTTTTAGGATCTCTGATGATTTTTCCCATTCTTCCATTCATGGTGCATGACTTTTTTCCAAGCATTGCCCCATCACAAATTGGTAAGCTTCTCTTTTATATAAGAAGCAAGCTAAGTAATTTGTGTGTACAATCATAAGTTTGCTGTTCCCAGATATTGACAAAAAATTAAATCCTTTTAAATTTGAATTTATTTTATAGTTACAAAAAAGGAGGTACCATTTCATTTGATTTGCAGAGAGTAATGTTGCCTTTGCAATACCTTGAATGTTAACTGTTATAGTTGAGCATTTGATGTCAATTTTAAATCCTTAGGCAAAAAGTGGTTCCTTGGGTTAATATTCTAAGAAATTTAAGTAGCTGAGGACTGGAAATTTCTATCCAACATTTCATCAGGGCAAAGTTACTTGATCTGGCATTTATAGTTTATTATTGAAATCATGGAACTTACTCAGTTAGAAAGGTTTTGAAAAAGAAGAAAAGTGTCACTTATTTTGTTATTACATTTCTTTTCATTGCTGACAATATTAAGATTTTCAAATATGCAAATTTCATTAATATAGACTTTAAATAATAAGATAAACAACATTGAGAACATGTCAGTTTGTTCGAATTCATTGAGCTAAAAGGGGATCCAGCCACCCAAGAAAAAGTGATTTGTGAACTTGTATTATATTTCTTTTCCAAATGAGTACAATATTTTTTAAATAGTAAACAAATTCATAATTTTTTAAATATTTTTAAATAGTAAACAAATTCATATTTTTAAATAGTAAACAAGTTTCATAATGCCCATTACCTCTTCAGTGTTCTGGTACAAACAGTTTACAGGTAACGGGTATTACGAAAAAAATATTGCACTCAATTGGAAAAGAAAAACAATACAAGTTCACAAATCATGAAGAAAACAACAAGCCATGAACTTTACAGATTAACACGAGAAAAACTGAAAATCTAGATGAGATAGGATGATAGTGAAATTGAAAACAGAAAATCAGTGCAAATGAAAAAGCCTGAAAATAAAAATGGGATCATTTAAAAACAAATTTATGATTATATCTTTGCAACTGCTAGTGATGAGCTCTGTATAGTGTAGGAGGTAGGAACTCTAGTACAGAGACATTTTCAGTGACTATAAACAAGTTCTTGAATTTTGCCTGCCAGGAAACTATGGAGGATTTCTTGCTAGTGCCTTCTACCTTGGAGCCTTCTCAGGAAGTCTTATGGCAAGTGGCTGCTTTACCATTGATCATTTTGTATTGTTGCAATTATAGTAAACTCACACACTTCAATGCACAGAAATTATAACATAGAATTATGTTAATGTCAATTTTTTTCTTTGCAGTGGGGTCGAGTCTCTGATATCTATGGACAAAAGTTAGTAAAATACTGTCAGTGACTGTAGTGTTTTTTTTGTGATAATTTTCTTTCATTTTTTATTCTATTGAAAGTTAAAGTTCTCTTTCTGTAATGCAACAGCTTTTACCAACCCCCTATACTTGCCCTTGATTAATTTTAACTTAAAAGTCATTCTATAGTCTTTCTTTTTTTACACTCTGATCTAACATCAGTAGAAAAGTTACATCAGTTATGCTATTGTTCTTTAGTTTAGATTGAAAGCTTAGAGTAGAGGAAAATAAAAGACTGCACCTGCAAAAGCTGCTAAAAACCCTGAGCTTGGTTAGGGTTTTCGGCTCGCTGAGTCATGTAGCTCATTTGGTGGAGCATCCAGGGCCCGTGGCAGGGGGAGGGGCTGGGGGGACTTCAGCCCACCCACTTTTTTGAAAATTATAAAGAGTTACTGAGAAAAAATGTTTTCAGCCCCCCCCCCCCCACTTTGAGTCACTAGTCAGCCCCCCACTTCAAAGTAGCTCTGCAGTCCCTGGCATCTTTCAGCAATCAGAGAGGATATCAAAGATACCCTTCAGTGATCTAGTGTCCCTACAGCTTCATGAATTGAGCTTCTGGCTGGTTTATTGAATTGGTTCGGATGCCTTCACAGGGACTATTCTATTTCATTCTTGGAGGCTTGTATTCTATTTGCTCTCTTGTAGGCCTGCCATGTTAGCTGGGATCATTGGTACAACCATAAGTATTCTTTTGTTTGGAACAAGGTGTGTCCATTCGTTCATTCATTCATTCATTCATTCATTCATTCATTCGTTCATTCATTTATTCATTCATTTATTCATTCTTTTATTCATTCGTTTATTCGTTTAATCAATTGTTCATTGATTCTTTCATTCATTCGTTCGTTCGTTTATTTATTTATTTATTTTTTCGTTAATTTATTCTAAAAATAGAATGCATTGTTAGTAACAAACATTAAATATTTTTACAACAATCTTTAAAATGACTGTAAGTATACAGTGCCAGTGGCTGGTCTTTCCATGTTTTCCAATCGAAGACAGAGTTTTACCTGGGGCAAAACGGCAGTATACTCCAGTCTGCATCGTTTTTCGCTGTTCCTTTGCTTTCCACTGGTTCTGGATGTTTCACATATTTTTCTATTGAAGAACCTTTGAAGCACAGCAATCTAACAATAATTGATTCCCACCATGCACTGCGATACGAGTGTAAATGGGCTAAGATTTCTCTCAACCTTATTTCAGGAATTTATAAACGCCTGACTTTGTGGAGATATGTCCCTTTGTAATTCTCTGACTGAAAAAAATGAAAAATAAGCAGTCCAGTGGATATTTGCACAGGACAAACACTAGCTGCCTTTTGTTTTTTTCGGGGCTCTTCACGTTGCAGCAATATCTTGTATAGACTTTCACTCAACAAAATTAACACTGTGATTGTTTGATTCTTGGTCATGTGCCCCTAATCAAACTGAAATGTGTCCAGACCGGGATACAATTGTTGAGTTATTGCCCGCGCGCCGAAAACATCACCAAAAAAAGTCTTAATAAAAGGGAAAGTCTAAATATATAACAAAGCACTTAATGTATAGTCCCTCGGGAAACAGGTTGGTTTTGTTTTCACTCGAGTTCTGATGTTTCTCTCTACTTCGTCTCGGGAAACAGCGGCACTCTCGGGAAAACAAAACTGTTTCCGTGAGGACTATACATTTAGTGTTAAAGTGCCATTAATCTTTCGTTTTTTTGTTTTCATGTCTTAAAGTACGTGTTTTAAAAAGAACATTTGGCAAAAAAATTTTGATTTGAACAAAACGCGAATATTTTACCAGTCTTTAAAAACAATGAAAATCGCAGCCATTTTGGTACACAAAATACCGAGTCAAGGTGACGTAGATTCAGGACATGTCGTCAATATAACGTAGATTAAGGAATTCTTCTCCTCGTACAGCAACAACACTGGGGTGTAAAAGTGCCAGAAAGATCCATTGCAGCTTGATTTTTGCTATCTTTTTCTTTAAAACTTTCCTCCTCTGACAGAATTAGTTTTATTTTGATGCGTCGGTGATGCAAATTCCTTAATCTACGTCACAGTGAGCCTGTCATCCTTATGATCAGCAACAAGGGTTGATGAAAGAAATGTAGAGTTAAAAGTTTCGTAAAAAATTTGCATTTTTTTTCAAATCTAAAATTTTTCAGAGATGTTCATTTTAAAATAAGTCATTTTAGATAACAAAACAAAAATCGAAAGGTTTTGGGCACTTAAAAGGTGTAATAGATGTTGGTATGCGTTGTATCTGTCGTTGGAAAATAGATAAAATTGAAAAATTGAAAACATGATTAATTGTGTGTTATTCTTTAACACTGTCAGGCCAAATTGGGTGAGAATAACCTTTCAACACTACTACTGAGTTCTTTTTCTTTCAGCTGGAGTTTTGTTTGGGCACTGTTAGCAAGGTTCCTTTGGGGATTTCTCAATGGAAACATTGGAGTGGCAAAGGCATATCTTTCAGAGGTGTGTGGTTATATGGTTGAATTCCTGGAAAGTTACTGGAGTTAACCCTCTTAGAATCTGTGATATTTTCCCGTAAAAAGTATCAGATTATTAGTTATGTGATTATTAGTTATATGACTCACATCAGGGAGCCTATTATAGTCTAGCGGTTTGGCGATTTGACTTTTTTTATCCGGCGGTCGGTTTACGGAAAACCGTTCCATTTTTGAGTGGTGGACGGTTATGATTTCATCAATCGGTTGCGGAAAACAGCATTCTTCATTCACAGTTTGCGGTTGTGGCCCTTTTTTTGAGCGGAGTACGGGTTCAAAATTGTCTGCATCATCAAAAGGGCTTGAGTTGTTGACTTTCACATTGTCAGACGCAAAGGCAAAAATTCATTCGTCCTTGAACACGCAGTGATGCCATTAAAGTAAGCTTGGATCTTTTACATTTTTTAAAACGTGTAGATTGTATAGCCCTACCATAACCAACTTAAGAAACTACTCACATTACGTGATAGCAAGTGATAGTTTGCAAAAAAGCCTAAAATGGACTTGTAGTTTGGCAAATATGGCCGTTGCGGTAAAGTGTATAAAAAAATAGTGGCGGATTTTGATGCGAAGCCGAAGAAATGCAGCGGTTTGAGAATGACAGACTGCCTATAATAGACCCCAACAGTACTGCGGCCATATATATATATATATCTGTTTTAGGTTTTCGTAGCTTGCTATGAGCTTAGCGTTATTGAGGCCGGCACACGCGACAGAAGCTCGCTGTCTCGCGATGCAGAGAGTTCAGTCATGCAGTTCCTCTTGTGTGCGGCTAGTTTTTTGCGAGAATTTTGTCTAGCGCTAGGCAGTGATGCGAATATCAAACATAACAGGTATTAATGCCTCCGTGCCCTGCGAGGCGAAGTTTTTACAAAAATTTGTCGCGTTTGAGAAAAACTGAACAGACGCGCTAGCTGCTAACATTTGCAAGTTTTTCTTTACAATTTTTAGTTGACAAGCTTTCCGTGTTCATGTTAAAAACGAGCAAGTTTTCCTTGACAAGTTTTCAGTTGTGTCTGGGCATCATATCCTTGTCACATCTTCCTTGTTGTCCGTCTGCACGAGCAATTTCAGAGTTGACAACTTTTCCTTGTCAAGGAAAAAATTGCTTGTGTAAACGGGGTTTAAGCTGTATGTAAAACAGGTTGTTCCAAGTTTTACAGTTTATCACTGTTTGCATAGATCTTGTCAAGCGAAGATCAGCCAAAAGGGTTTGCGTTTATGGGAGTCAGTAGAGGAGCCGGCAGATTAGTGGTGAGTGTAAGAGTTAAGGATGAATATTTCGCCAAAAAAGCTAGATTTTGATGTATTGTTATTTATCAGAACCTTAAAGGCCTTCCAGTGCTTCAACTGAGGCGATCGTCCACTCGTCCAGAACGAGCAAAAAATGCCGAAAACGAGTAGGTGTTTTTGCTATTGGTCCTCTTGACGGTAAAGGTACAGTTCTCTGTTCAGTGTCAAAGTCTAGCATGACTTTTTCAACTGTAACATTGAGTGATTACAGCAATATTAGGTGTAACCGCCTTATTGCCCTCCAAACGGAGTTGCTAGCCTTGTCAATTTTTATTTAGCTGAGTGATGCAGTTGTATCAAAGGGGCCATGCTCTATGCTTGTGTTGCACGACAGAAACCCGTCCCAAATGCCATCGAAATGACGACAATAACCACAATTTACACAAGATAAGCAAAATACTATTATTTTACCATCTTTATCGCGTATTCTGGGTAGCATCTGAAAAAAAGAAACAATTCTGGTCGGTTTTTAAACTCAGTATAGTCTCAGATTGATCTATAGTGACCGTACTCGTTGGAAATCTAATTCGAATTACGTCACTTATTTCGAACTGTTTGAATTGGCCGTTTGTGCTGAGTTGAGTGGAACAAAGTCGGGTAAAGTGTCTTGTTCAAGGACATAACACAGTGGTCTGGCTGGGGCTCGAACTCGTGACCTTAGGATTACGAGTCGAACACGCTAACCGCTCGGCCATTGCGCCGCCAAATTAACTCCTTTTAATAGCTTTTTGAAACCTAGAACTGACCCATATATTGTTTTGCTGTTTCATAATTTTTCTATGTGTCTATACTGATTTTCAGGGCCCCGTAGTTGGCGGATTTCTTAGCTGCCCTGCTGCTAAATTTAAAGTGTTTGACAATGCGTTTTTTCGAAAGTTTCCGTATTTTCTGCCTTGTTTGGTGGGCATCGCTATTTGTGGATGCTGTTTCACAGGTTTGTAACTTTGTACCTTGCCTAGCCTGCAAACCGGCTTTCCTGAGGCTGGGAAGCGAGAGGCAAGCAAAGCGAGCCGCAAGGGGAATTCGGCTCGTGGCTCGCTTCCCAGCTTCGGGAGAGCCGGCTCGCAAGGCTGTACCTTGCCTTTGAATAAAACCATGCTTTTTTTATTAGTACTAGAAGATTCTTGTCAGTATCAAATAAAGTTGCCAGGAGTGTTACCGTTAATCTGAGATGGAGATTGACTCACATACACAGTGTAGTTTTCGTACCTTCATGCAAAATTGTAGCCTGCGTGCAGACGCCAGTCTCCGCTCGGCCAATCTAATGGCTATTACTAGACGGTTAATATAAAAATTTAGCGGCTATGCGTAGACTAGCACAATTGTTGTCTTTTAATGATCACTAGCCCGAACTACTCAACGGCTGAGGCGGAGCTGTTGTTAAATTTTTGGCGATTTCGACCTCAAATTGTTTATAAGCTGTTCTTATTTCCCGATACATCCAAACATTGGATTAGTTGCCTGGAACAATAAAAAGGCGCCAAGAAATACGTATTTGTTAGTGTATTCTTTCATCCAGCGGTATAAGTACACCGTACAGTATCGTACATGTAGTACGTATAGAAGCATTTAAGTTTTTGTTACCGTTTTCGGTTGCTTTTGAAAAAATGAAAATAGCGGAACCTTAGAAATGATATTATGAACTTAGAGTAAGTATATCTCAATCTTTGTTCAAGGATTAGATAAAGTTCTTGAATTTGTTTGAACAAAATTTCAGCCTGGTGATAGAGGGTGATGGCGATTTTTTTTATTAAACAATTTCTTTTGAATTGTGATTTCCACAGCTACTGCTTTGTATTTAAAAGAATCTCAGAAGTTGTACAAGAAGAAGGTAATAAAAAGAAGGTGCGTCCTTTCACCATAGTACTCCTGAAATTCCTGGAAAACTCTGGAATTTTTAAGTTCCTTCCAGGGCCCTTGAAGCTCCTGGAGAAACAGTTTAAAATGTCCTTG
>JAOBRD020245597.1:12593-24416 GCA_027575215.2 Hydrozoanthus sils
ATGTCCTTGAACTCCTGGAATTCTCGTGGAGCGTTTTAGAAGTTATTTGAAAAGCTCCTGGAAAACTCTGGAATTTTGTTTTCATCAATCAGTACGAACCATGTTTTTATTCAAAAAAATGATTTTTTGAAACCTCCTAGTTTGCCTTTTAGTATTTGTTAACTCTCACTGAGATTCTAAAGCGTACTCCTTTAAAGTTTTATACTAAGAACCTTTCATCTTCCTTAGCTTTTCATAAGGTAAACAATGTTACACCTCGATAATTAAGGTTTTCCGAGACATTCCTCCCTAACCCTTCCAGTTCCAGTTGTATTGGTAAATTCTCCTAACTAGATCCCATGCTTTTCATGGAACAAGTTTGGGAGAATTTTACTTTTCATCTTCAGTAGTACGGTGGTAAGATCAACTATCATTTTGTTATTTTCTAATTATTGGCTAACTTTGTATGCGTTGTGTAAGGAGAAGTGAGATGTTTATAACTCACTGGGGATGGTCGAATTACATAGAGTTTTGTGGAACTTGAGCATGTTTAGTTCTCCACAGATTTTCATTATGTCGTATGGGTGGTAAGTGGGTGGTCTAGTTGAACGACCAAAAAATTTGGGAAGGAGGAAAAAAGTGTTGGAAGTGAAGGGTGGGCGAGGTCTTTCCTGCAGGCCTTATTCAATACTGTTCTCATACAAATTTTCCATCGAACTACTTTTAGAACATTCCACACTTTTGAGATGGACCGATCCCGGTTTCTTGAAATCAGTCCACCTGCCCTTAGTTAATTCTTAAGCCAATATACATTGGACCAATCCCGGTTTCTTGAAATCAGTCCACTTGCCTTAGCTAATTCTTAAGCTAATATACATTGGACCAATCCCGGTTTCTTGGAATAAGTCCACCTGCCACGTAGCTAAACCTTAAGCCAATATACATAGGACCAATCCCGGTTTCTTGGGAAAAGTCCACCTGCCACTTAGCTAAGCCAAAAGCTAATATACATTGGACCAATACCGGTTTTTTGGAATAAGTCCACCTGCCACCTAGCTAAATCTAAAGCTAAGATACGTTGGACCTATCCCAGTTTCTTGGAATAATTTCACCTGCCACATTGCTAAACCTAAAGTTAATATACATTGGACCAATCCCGGTTTTTTGGAATCAGTCCACTTGTCCTTTAGCTAAGCCTAAAACTAATATACTTTAGACCAATCCCTGTTTCTTGGAATTAGTCCCCCTGCTATTCAGCTACACTTAGATCTTGTATCCATTGAACCAATCCAGGTTTCTTGGAATCAGTCCTCCCTGCCCCTTAACTAAACCTTGAGCTTATATACGTTAAAACAATTCAGGTTTCTTGGAATCAGTCTACTTGCCCCTTAGCTAAACCTTGAGCTTAAATACATTGAACCAATTCCGGTTTTTTGGAATCAGTGCACCTTCCCTTTGACTAAACCTAGAGCTTATATTAATTGAACGTTTTGTAAACCCCTCGGGACTTTCGTTTAGATTTCTACTCTTTCTTCTCTCTTGATGGTTTTTGTATTATTACTGAGTTTTTTTTTTAATTCCCAAGGTCCACGAGTGATAACATAGAACTTGTCGTAAATGAAAATTCAAGAGACAACCAAGGATTTGCGTTGGACGACATTACCACACCAGCTGTGTATGCTAATGGAGAGACTGACACAAACATTGACAAAACGAAGGAAAGCAGAGATGATGCCAGATTTGAGATAAAGAGCGACGACTCGGACAATAATCGCTGTTCCCCAGAGCAAGAGTTCCTTTCAGATGATACAACAAATCTTCTTTCTGATGAAATTTTTGTTATCCAAGGAAAGGAGCAATCTTCTGCCATTGACAGGATTACTCATGAGCAGTCTGATTGTAATGGCAGCATAGTAAGCAATTACCGACTGTTGTAGTTGTCATGTTTGTGCTTTCTAATTTTTTTTTTGGTTTCTGAATCTATTTGAGTTGCACAATCTTTTTCATCGCGTGGCGCTGTTTACATCGTACGATTTATAGAAATTGAGAAGGGGGCTAGCATGACAGTAAAATAACAAAGGTGACAGCACTTTATGCTGTCGAGTGAGCAAGATAGAGCATATTCTGACAGCAAATCGATTTTGATGCAGTTTCCGACCTTGGATTCCGTTTGTTTTCCAGCCTCACTGCCGCCGTAGACTCCCCCCCCCCCCCAGCCACGACATTATGTATTCAAGCTTTTTACAGAAAGGACTGATATCTAACTTGGAAAAGCTCACAAATCTTACAATCAAGAATTAGACATTAACAGATATTGCAGAAATTAAAGGACCAAAAGTTATTGGAGATTTGGAAAATGAGAAGGAAAATCTCGTCAACGAGTTTAAATTTTTACACAAAAATACAAATTACTTCCGTGTCAATGCACTCTGGTTAATAACAGGTTTACAGCTCGACAGCATTCTCTTTACCTTTGGTAACAACTGGTTGTATTCATTTTCAGGAAGACCTGCAGTTTAGGGGAGGTACTTATCAGAAAAGGTGGTCATCCCTTGCCTTAAGCTGCTGCACGTGTTTCGCTTGTACACAACGATCCTATCAGTATTTGGAAAAGGGTAGGTAAAAATGTTTAAGTATTGTTTACGATTGAAAAATCCACAAGCATTGGAATGCGCGGGGTGAGGGGGGGATGTAACAATAGAAAGTCATTTCATCCAATCATATCATTGCTCATCAAATTGATTAAAAGTCGGTACAGTGGAACCCTGATATAACGAATCCGGATATAACGAAGTACCCGGATATAACAAAGTACACTCTTTGGTCCCGGCAAAGTCACAGTAACTTGTATTGCACATAACCCGGATATCACGAACCCTGATGTAACGATAACCCCTTTTTAACGAACCAAATGTTGGGTCCTGACAACAAATTTTACCCGATATAAGGAAGTTTGCTTGAATTCAAGCGACTGAGTTACCAGCCTAAATGTAACATTAATTGAAAACATAAACATTTTGACATACCGGAAGTTTTAAGAGTTTTTAATTTGTTCTTTCTCAGCTGTTACGATTGTTTTAAAAAATACAGTAGCCTTTTCGCTGTCCTTTGCTGCGACTTTTGTTACAACCGCGATATAACAAATCTTTTGGTGTTGCTTTGGTAACTTCCTTATATCGGGGTTCCGTTTCAACTGATGACGTCAGTTGTTAGACAGGCAAATTTTTCAACTTTTTGACATCTGTTGCAAAATCCTTAACCATTGGACGAAAATTAGTAACTATTCTCAAGAATACCTCGAAATACACCATCAGCCCAAGTTTGGCTCAAATTAAACCATAGGTTATGGATTGGCAGCAGATTTTAAAAAAATCAAAAACTTGCCTGTCCAACAACTGGCGTCATCAATTGTAAACACCAAATATTTTAAAATATCTCGAGAACTATAAAAGATTTTGGCAATTTTTTTTACCGCTATTATTCGTTTAGCAAGGTCAATCCGCTGACAGAACAAAATTTTTCATGTTGTATAGGCTTTTCAAAGGTACGATAATATCACAAGTTGTAGGCTGGTGGAATAACGCGCAACATCGCCTTTCAACCTGTGTTGCAGCAATGTTGCGAGACAAGTTGGAGGATTTTGTTGCTCGTATTACTGTACGTAAAGATGATTAAGCAATAAAACGCGTTTTCGCGTTCCGTGTAATTTTTTATTGCACGATGGGGAGAGGGGGGAGGATGTTGGGAAAATAGATAAAAAAACTTGAAAGTCACGAGCCGTCCGCGGCGAAACCGCATCTTCTCGGTTTTGGTTTCCCAGTTTAATACCTTAATAATAGGTTCATTTTTACTTGTTATCAGATTTGAATTGTAATTTTGTATGTTGTCTCTGGCTAACGTGTTTTTACGATTAAAAAAACTCGTTATTTGCAAGCAATAAATTAGCAGTGGATTCAGTTTTGATTCCAGTGATTCAGTGTTGTGTGACACTTTCAAATGCGTTCCCTGTACTCCTTTATAGAGCACGGTTACCAATCAGTGCACGAGATTCACTGGGGTTATTTTATAAATTTTAATACAAAATGCAATAACACGACCTTGAAACTAGTCTAAGTAAATTAATTTGTTTACGCGCACTTTTCTCCGACGAAAGTCCGAAACTTTAGTATCTTCCATTTTTCCGTGGTGTATACTTAAATTAGTATTTACCACACAAGTGAATATCCATTTTTGCGCGTTCTGATTAGTTAACACAGATTGCTTGGAAGTAAAATATCCAGTGCTATTAACCTCCGAGCAGCGAAAGAGACGGAAACAAAATGACTTCTCGTTTCGCTTCGGTTACCGAAGAGGAAATAAGCTCAGTAAATGTTGAAGGTGTCTCCAAAAACACAAAATAGGAAACAAAATTTAGTTTGTCAGTATTTAATAGTAAGTAAATCAACCATTCCTGACTTATAACTGTCATGTGACTTCTACCTGATAGCGCGACGGCGCACGTAAATATTTTTATAAAATAGCCCGAATACTTGTGTTTTTGTGGGTGCATTGCCAAAATTAAAGTATTTTTTGGTTCATTGTTTGTTCAATTTGTGTGGTATATACTAAAACAATTATTCACCTCAGTGTTGGTGAAAGTGGTGGATATTTACCTCGCCGTTCGGCAAATATCCATCACCATTCATCTCCACTTTGGTGAATAATTGTGAACTAGTTACGAAACCACTAACGCCAAGCAACTCATTTTGATCATTTCCACAGTTTGAGTTTCCCGTTTGCCGCTATTTTGAAATGTGACTTGTTTCGGTTGCAGAGATTAAGGTTGAAACTATGAGCTCAATTGCTTTTTAGGTCGTTCCCTCTGCCCTGGTAGCTGTCACTGTAGAAGTTTAGGAATAGTTGCAGGTCTCCTAAAACAAAGAACTATTGGAATTCTGGTTTTCATGTTTGGAATGATGTCATTTGAAGGTGTTTTATTTATGGAGGTAAAAAACTGAGAATTTATTTTTTAAGTCTTTTAACAGTAACTTTTTTCTTTTTGTTCCAGTAACTTTCCTATTCACGTGTTAAGTTTTAAACTACATATTTAAGAAATGTTTCCTTAAAATCTCTCAGGCTCAGGATATCTCGGATGAATATCAAATGAAGTAATATATTAATCCTAATGATTATTAGAACCCAGTAATGGATTGTTATGGTCCAGTAATAGATTATTATAATTTGTTGTTGATGTTTGAGCTGTCTCACAGTTTGAGTTTCCCGTTTGCCGCCATTTTGAAATGTGACGTGTTTCGGTTGCAGAGATTAAGATTGAAACTATGAGCTTAATTGCTGTTTAGGTCGTTCCCTCTGCCCTGGTAGCTGTAAGATCAACCCTTTAAGATCACTATTAATTCTATTAGTATTAATTAAATAAACTCTGATAAATAATAATTATCAGTCATAGTTCTGTTATTGGATTTTGATAATCTATTAAAATATTTTGATAATCCTACTACAATCTATTGTTTTTCAGTTCATTTCATATTTGATAATCCTTTTAAGTTGTCATATAGACTATCCAGGATGCTGGATGCTAAGAATCGGTACAGTACAAACACATATAAACCGCATACAAATCTGGCTCCCTAACCACTGAGCAACGCTGCTTCCTTGTTATTACATTCCACGGATTAATTATGATACGATTGGTCCTGTTTTGTTGACGGCCCTGCGAGAAGCCGATACGTATTTCAGTTTCTGTTATTAAAAAGTCTAGTTTCTGTTATTGAAAAAGTCTACTTTTACATGATTTGCCAAAAGGTCTTGAAAGCTTGAAAATCTATTAGCCCCTATGGGCTGTTTCCTATGCCTTCCACGTTTGTGAAACTTGTTAATCGAAAATACGTTTGTAATTTAAAGTGGTAAATAAAAAACTGTTAAACTGTTAAGCAGCAAGAGAAAAATTATTTTGATGAAACATACGCTCAAATTAAGACACGCTGATCACACGTCTAACGTCCAGCTGACTCGCCATAAATTTAATACGAACAACAAAGAGAGCTCTTAATCAGTTTCTAATAACGTATTGTTTGCTTAGATTGTACCATTACTACTAGTAACAGACCACCAGCACGGCGGTTTTATGATGGACTCTTCAGAAGTCTCACTGGTACTGACAGTGGTGGGGGTGGGGCAGTTGTTGTTCTTGGTAAGTCTATCGTATAGTGTTTAACCACATTGCATTTGTGTTTTAAAAAACTCCACGTTTAGACCTTGAGAACATCACTTGAGAACAAAAAATGTTCCTGAATGACTTTCGACCACTTACCGATGTGTCTTGCGAAATTCTTTTATATTTCCAAAGAGTTCCAAATCCAATAACTTTTTGGGTATTTTTTTTTCACTTTAACCCGGCGATTTTGCTTATTGTTGTCGTTTTTTCGTCAAAAGATTGCAACGATAGAAATTAATAGAATGTTGTATTTCACTTACAAACTTTGAATCATATAAATCCAACCGAGTGCAACAGCATTAATGGTATAATTGAAAATTTTGGTCAGAAGACGAATACCTTCTACGTTCTGGTCTTGGAAACACAAGAAACTTTCTTCCAAAAGTTCTAAGATGCACATAAATTTTGTACTTTATGTCATACTCACTGTTCTAAAATAGCTTCAAACAAACCCATCCTTAGAACTGTTTTAGGTTAAACCAAGTTGTAAGATGAAAATTTGTATCAAGTATTCAAGTTTTCTTCTTTACGTAAATTTTCTTCCAAAAGTTCTAAGACCCACGTAAGTTTTTTCCATTAATGCAATCAGTGTGCATGATATTTTAAAAACTTGTATAAACTGATTTGTAAAAAAGTTAAAAACCATTAAAAGACTTAAAACTCACAAATTTTTGAACTGTTACGCTATATCTTCTTCAGGGGACAGACCACGATCACTGACTGGTCATATCATCACGCACGCGAAATATTTATACATTATTATCTTGATACTCACTGTTTCAGAAAAGTTTCACTGTCAAACTCATCGTAGGTAAAAATTTATGTCAAGGTTTCAAGTTTTCTCCTTGACATTGGATTGTAGAATTCTGTTAAAAGATGAAATTTTCTGTTTACCCGGCACAGGTTTTCGTATACCCTCGCATTGCAGCCTGTCTGGGTGTTCGTCGCTTAATACAAGTTGGAATGTTTGTAAATATCATCGCTATTGTATTTGTACCATTCATGACAACAATAACTGGAGACATCACTGTCTCGTTGAACAATGCTGATGCCAACAGGACTTTGAATTCAAGTGGCCTTCATGATAAACCTACGCCTTCTCAGGATTTGAGCACTGCTTTAAAATCCATTCCAGTAGATAAGAAAACAAAACGAGTTAGTTTTGGCCGCAATCAGATCTCGACGCCTTCCCGCGTAAGTGTTTCATCAAGCTTTTTTCAGAAACGTGGACAAACGCCGGTATTGCATTTATCAACGTCTGGCTTACAAACTTTATCACATATGGAAACTTTGCCTGGTTTGAGTGTCAGTTCAACGATGACTTCTTCTCTTCGTGTCACAAGACAGCTAAGTAAAGCTAACATAACGACGATTGTTTTGGCAGTGATGTATGACAGAACCTCTGTTCGCCAGATCTACCCTACCAAAGTACAGGACAGAAACTGTTCAGTTTGCTCTACGTCTGTAATCGTTTCTGCCTTTCCTAAAGAGACTGTTACTCCTAAAGCCTCGCTTCCAGAAATCCAAATTGGACAGTGCAGGTTTGATGAGGAACATGGGAACAAATCTGAACAATTGTCAGTATCTCAAACACCGTTTAAAGTGTGGGCTGTGGTCGGGATAATAATCATGGTGGTTTTTGTTTTACAGTAGGTATCTTTAGACCATTGACGCTAAATTTGTCTATGTCTCTAGTCTTTGGTAATGTACTACATCTTGATGCTTTTATTCAATCTTTTACTCTCTTTCACCTAAATAAAGCAAAATTTCCCGCGTTGAAGTAGGAAATGGCTCCTGAGATCGCTAACTGCACTTGAACCTCGATAATTCGAACTCGGATAACTCGAGAACCCCGCTAACTCGAACAAAATCCAATTTCCCAGGAGTTGATCTTGGATACAAATCAAACTTAGTCAAACTCGGATATTTCGAACCCAAACTGTTTTCGTTTCCCATAAGAGATCGAATTAACGAGGTTAAACTGTATTCGTTGAGCAAGATTACATACATTTTGGCCATATGAGTGGTTTTTGTATCAGATTGAATTTGCAATAGAAAAGATACAATGGCTTAATTAACTATGAGGTGCCGTTTTTATGTTTACGTTAACAAGTGCGGGTTTGGATGTTTTTCTTAGGGTTTATCATCGTAAATTTAGATCTAGTCGAATTTTTACTCACTCAAAATGAAGTTGAGTACCAAAAGAGCCTTAAAGTGAAAAAGATTGGAAGGTTAGGAAGTTTGTAAAGATGTTCTAGCTAAGATAATATCACGGATTCCACTTTTTCGAAATTTGGTCTAATCGCGTGATACCGCACTCAATCATCATCAACCATATTAACAAGGAAGAAGTCTTCTCTCAGTAGACCCTTTTTCTTTTAATATGCTTGATATCTTAAAAAGTAGTCAGTGTTTAAACTTTTCACGGGTTCACATTCACCAATCGAAATATAAACTGTTTGTCTGTTGGCCCTTGTAACCTCCCCTTTTTTATTGTGCCTGTTTGGTTGTGGGCCCATGTAACCTCTCCTTTTTCTTATTATGATATAGGATGTCATGTTTCACGTGCATAAATATCTTGATTGGCAATTCTTGTGTGGTAAGTGTTAAGTGGTTAGGTACATCCTTTTGTGTATGGTATTTTACATTAGTTCTATATTATGTGTTGACTTAAAGTTTATATATTTATTTATGTTTTATTTATTTCTACTAAGTTTATGTATTTTTAGTTTCACTCCACTGAATACTGAAGTACACAAGTTTATACTGTAAACCCGGCAATCTGCATTATGTTCAAGTCATACCAAATCTAAGTTTTCATGGACGTATACTTCCTTGGCAAGATTGTTCAAAGGCTGGTTGACTTTAACCCAGGGTTAAGCCACTCATCAGGACAGGTATAGGTTCAAAGGCTGGTTGACTTCAACCCTGGGTTAAGCAAAACTCCAGGCAGTAATTTCTTCTCTAAGAAAAGGTTTACTGTTCTTATGAAATACTTAAAATTGTCCACTTGCTATTTCCAAAATCACAACTCAAATCAATCTGTGTAAGGTTAGAAACAAGAACGTAGGTTAAGAATTTAACCTTGGGTTAGTGCTAATCGGTCTTTGAACAACTTGGCCCTCGTTTTCAAAACCAACTCTCAATTTGAGAATTAGCATATGTTAGCGCAAGGCTTTAAATCCATACACCTATCTGGGGAACGCTTATAGTGCAGTGCTCCAACAATTTAAAATTTTCTCTCGACAGCGGCAGGTGCGAGGTACAGTGTATGGCTTAACTCAAACCACAGGTTCCTTAGGACGATTCTTGGCCCCAATGGTCGGAGGAAGTATTTTCGCCTGGAGTCAAAGAAACGGTTCGTATTCTGAAGTTTCTTGGTCGTTCTTCTTCTCCCCTCTCTACCCCTCTCTTTTTTCCCTCCCCTCTCATCTTCTCTTTTCTTCTCTCCTCCCTTTCCAGTTATAAACTGTATCCGTTTGGGTTTTCCTTCTTGATCTCATAAGAGTCTATTCGAACTACATGTGTTAGATGTAAAGGGATAAAGATTATTTTATTTTAAACAAGCGTGCTGAAATGTTTGTTCTTGTTTGTATTCCTACACAGGGCTGAAGTGGCCTTTGAATTACCACTTTCTTTTTTACGTTTTTGCCATAATACTGGTAATATTATTTTTACTAAGTACCAGACTCCCATCGGCACTTGAACACCGAAAGGAAGAACTACGTTCAGATCAGAATAACCAGGGAAACAACCAGGGCTGAGCGTTTACACTGAGTACCAAGCTCCCATCGGCACTTGAACACCGAAAGGAAGAACTACGTTCAAATCAGAATAATCGGGGTAACATCCAGGACTGAGTGTTTACATTGAATACCAGGCTCCCTTCGACACTTGAACCCCAAAGGAAGAACTACGTTCAGATCAGAATAATCGGGGAAACATCCGGGAGCGAGTATTTACCTTGAGTACCAGTCTCCCACCCGACCATTGATCACCAGAAGACTCTCAGATCACCATGGAACACCTAGGAGTTGTTGTTTGTTCTAAGTACCAGGCTCCAACAGAATGATTGGAAACCAAAAGGAAGAACTACTTTGGATCCGGGTCACCGTGGAAACACCTAAGATTGACAATTTATTCTAGGTACCAAGCTCCGTTTAGTGTTCTTAAGTGTTCGTGGCAACATCTAGAACTTGCTACGAGGAAGACGTTTAGTGTTCGTAAGTGTTCGTGGAAACATCTAGGACTTGCTACGAGGAAGACGTTTAGTGTTCTTAAGTGTTCGTGGCAACATCTAGGACTTGCTACGAGGAAGACGTTTAGTGTTCGTAAGTGTTCGTGGCAACATCTAGGACTTGCTACGAGGAAGAAGTTTAGTGTTCGTAAGTGTTCGTGGTAACATCTGGGACTTGCTACGAGGAAGACGTTTAGTGTTCGTAAGTGTTCGTGGCGACATCCAGGACTTGCTACGAGGAAGACGGTTAGTGTTCGTAAGTGTTCGTGGAAACATCAAGGACTTGCTACGAGGAAGACGGTTAGTGTTCGTAAGTGTTCGTGGCAACATCCAGGACTTGCTACGAGGAAGACGTTTAGTGTTCATAAGTGTTCGTGGAAACATCTAGGACTTGCTACGAGGAAGACGTTTAGTGTTCGTAAGTGTTCGTGGCAACATCTAGGACTTGCTACGAGGAAGACGTTTAGTGTTCGTAAGTGTTCGTGGCAACATCTAGGACTTGCTACGAGGAAGAAGTTTAGTGTTCGTGGCAACATCTAGGTCAGCTACGAGGAAGAAGTTTAGTGTTCGTAAGTGTTTGTGGCAGCATCTTGGACTTGCCACAAGGAAGACGTTTGGTGTTCGTAAGTGTTCGTGGCAACATCCAGGGCTTGCTACGAGGAAGACGTTTAGTGTTCGTAAGTGTTCGTGGCAATATCTAGGACTTGCTACGGGTAGACGTTTAGTGTTCGTAAGTGCTCGTTGCAATATCTAGGACTTGCTACGAGGAAGACGGTTAGTGTTCGTAAGTGTTCGTGGCAACATCTAGGACTTGCTGCACGGAAGACGTTTAGTGTTCGTAAGTGTTCTTGGAAACATCTAGGACTTACTACGAAGAAGACGTTTAGTGTTCGTAAGTGTTCGTGGCAACATCCAGGGCTTGCTACGAGGAAGACGTTTAGTGTTCGTAAGTGTTCGTGGCAATATCTAGGACTTGCTACGGGTAGACGTTTAGTGTTCGTAAGTGTTCGTGGCAATATCTAGGTCTTGCTACGAAGAAGACGGTTAGTGTTCGTAAGTGTTCGTGGCAACATCTAGGACTTGCTGCACGGAAGACGTTCAGTGTTCGTAAGTGTTCTTGGAAACATCTAGGACTTACTACGAAGAAGACGTTTAGTGTTCGTAAGTGTTCTTGGAAACATCTAGAAATTGCTACGAGGAAAACGTTTAGTGTTCGTAAGTGTTCTTGGAAACATCTAGGACTTACTACGAAGAAGACGTTTAGTGTTCGTAAGTGTTCGTGGCAACATCTAGGACTTGCTGCACGGAAGACGTTCAGTGTTCGTAAGTGTTCTTGGAAACATCTAGGACTTACTACGAAGAAGACGTTTAGTGTTCGTAAGTGTTCGTGGCA